>JAGFMF010011802.1:4702271-4860569 GCA_019455555.1 Galemys pyrenaicus | reverse complement strand
CCCACATGGTGCAGCAGACCTCTCCTGCTGTGCCCGCTGCTCCCCTCAGCAGTGTACTTCCGTTGATCTGCCTGTTCTGCTCCCCGCTCTCTCTGGTGAGTCCTCTCACCTCCCCGCACCTCTGGCCTGTACCCCAGTGCTTGTATGCATAAATAAATAAATCTTTAAAAAAAAAAAAAGATCGTAACATGCAGCAGCAGTAGCCCTTGTGCCCTCCTGTGCCTAGGCAGGTGTTCCTCTTCGCCTGCCTTCTCTTTCGCAGCAGCTCTCCTGCCCGCCTGTAGCTACACAGGCCTCTTCCACAAACCTGTCCCTCTCAGCGGCAGCTCTTTCTGCCCACTTGTGTCTGTGCAAGTGTCCTTTTTTCTTAACTCCTTTTTTTCTACTTTTCTGGATATGTTTTTTTTAAATTGACAAGATCATAGCACTGGCTGACAGTAAAGCTGCCTTAGCGTCGGTGTAGCAGCTGTGTATCCCCTGTCTGCATCCACCAAGCTTTGTGGAAACCCTTTTCCTAACGAACATTGCCAGCATTTCCAGTTTTTCAGTGATGGAAAATAAGACTGCAGTGAACATTTTTGGCCCCTTAATTCTTTGGGGACACATTCCTAGAAGTGACTCACCCATCTGGTTAGACGTGTGAGGGTGCTGGTACCTTCTGCCAAACTGTGGCAGGAGCAGTTTGTGATGGAGAGGACTGAACACCCCCCACCTCTTATTTGCCCACACAGAGGAGCGCCAGGGAAAAGGTCACTCCCATGGAAAGTAATCTTTACAACAGCACTGTAAGCAAAGTGGCCTTTCATCTGTGAATTTCATCTGTGGTTCAAAGTCTGCTGTTCAGAAATCAATAATCAGGCTATTTTCCCTTTCCTGAGAGCTATCAAGGGTTATGAATTCTCAACCAGCACCCATGAAATGGCTTCCCCTGAATCCTGGTTAAGCTCTTTGTCTGCCACCATGGCAGCTTGGGGGGCCAGTCCACGCAGGTGTAGGGCAGATGCTCCTTTTCACTCATACGGGGTTAAGAAGACCCTGTGACAGAGTGGTTATGTTCTTCTAGAATGTGCCTCTTAGCAAGAAGAAACAGTTTATCGTTGATCACAAGCAAGGTATAAGTGAACCCAGAGCCACTGCTGGATCCACCCAGATTCAGCCAGGAGGACAGTAACCTCTTTGAGAGTTCAGCCAGAGGAGTGAGTGGGTAACACAGCATGAATGAGGCGGAGAAGCTAATCTGGGGTGGCAAGGCAGTTAGCACTTTCAGGAAGACACTGGCAGCCCAGCCTACATGGACCAAAGGACAAGATGATATTAGCAGAGGACAGGGGCCAAGGCCACCTAGGCAGGAGCTGAAATCAGAGTGGTCTGTCCTGGGAGGATGGGGGGTGGCAGGTGAGACCTGCAATATAGAGGGGACTCAGAGATGTAGCCACTCCTGGAGACACTACTGCTGCGAGGCACCCTGACTACTCCCTTCCTCTTGCCCTCCCTCTTCCCTCCATTTCCTCTTCTCCCTGAGCAAACCCAGCCTGAGAAGATCTTGGACATTCGGCCTGCAGAAGTCAGCCCCTCCGATCTGCAGAGCAGAGTGGGGAAGGACAGGAGATATCCGAAGCTGCATAGACCAGCACACCTCCTGCAGGCCATTGGCACCCATCAGAGTCCTCAAGGTGCCATGAACAGGCAGAGCTGGTGTGCTTCACCTCCCCTTGGGACAGACCTAGAGGAGCCCATAGCAGGGGTGTCCAAAGCCATAGTGAGTTTTCAGCACAATGACTGTGAAGGATCTCTCATGGGTTCCTTACCCTCCCTGTGACCCAGGTAGGCCTCAGGGGAGGGCTGTGCAGAGAAGGATTCACATAGCAGCCAGCACCCCATGTGCCAAATCCCTCACCCTAGTACTTTTACTTCTCATGACTCGTACTTCATCATTGCTCAGCCTCCCTCCGTCCTTAGCCCTTCTCCATTAGCCACTCTCAGGCCCTCACCCAGACCCCGCCTGCTCAGCTGTGTCCAGTCCCAGCCCAGTGCAGCGTGGGGTCCAGTTTCACTTTGAGTCAACTGGGGCCAAACTAGTTGTAGCAGCAGGATGGAAGCACAGGAGTAAGGTTCAGGATGGTTCTGGGCATACGAGTCAAGGAAGGAGAGTCTTGGAGCCCTCGGTGGCTTTTCATACTTTATTTAGTACAGGTGGCCAGGTACATGGCAGGCATGGGTGCCGGGGGGCTGGGAGTCTGGCAGGCCTCCCAGCCCCCAGCGCATCTCACCCTCTCGGCTGCTTCTCTCTCTTCTGCTGCTGCTGCTGCTGCTGCTGCTGCTGCTGTCGGTTCTCTCGCTGTTCTGTCTGTTCTCATGACTCCGCCCATTTATGCCCGTGTCCAACACAGGTGCACCCACTTGCGCATGCCCACCCTGGAAGGCTCGCAGCACTGCAGGTGTCCATCATCAGTGATGGGAGGGTGGAAATACCTGATCAACCTTTACCCTACACTAGTTTATTCCCTTTTTTCCTTGTAAGAACCTTCTCTCTCTTTGGCCCAGTCTTTCTTGTTGTTGTTGTTTTAAACTACATTGCATAATCAGCTTGCAAGTTAACTTTTCTGGTGGATGTTTACAATCAGTTATTCCTGAGCTAAGAACAATGTGTAACATCATTAAGTATATTGTGTATTGATTGATTGGGAGGAGACATTTGCTCTATTCTTTCCACAGTGGACCTGTGGAAACTGCTTGATGCATAGATTGATTGGGAGGAGACTTTTTGCTCTCTTGGTGTCTGTAGAAAGGGCCTCTGTTTACATATGTTGTCTCCAAAAGTGTAAGGGGGGGAAGGAGAGGTGGTGAAACCAAAGGCTGTTACAGGTGGTGCAGGTGAGGATTGAATAGCCCCAGGTGAAATACAGACAAAGGATGGGTGGGGTGGAGAATCTGATAGGAAATACAGAGGACCGCAGAAGCACCTTCCGAATCAGCCTCGTCAGGGATTATTCAGCGTTTTCGGATTTTCAGCGATTCCATTTTTTCGGCAATTCCGTGTGTTCAGCCATTCTGGGGTCAGCCATTTCTGCCCCACCATGTGCATCTTCCAGAGGCTGTTGCGAGTCTCTGAAGGACAAGGTGAGGCCTCAGAGAAGTTCGGAGGCTCTGCAGGTAGCCGAGCGACTGAAACAGTTCCCAGCATTGCAGCTGTTACAACTTGAAAGGGAAGACGAAGACCAGACCCAGCTGAGCTGCGTTTGTCCGCTGGTTCAGCTGCTGGGGCTGCTGTTTCATTGTTGTTTGGTGCCGTGCTGGGGCGCCTTGGCAGCTTGGGTGAGCGTCTTCTGTTGTGCCTTCTGCTGTCTTCATGAGATGGGTCCCAGCCTATTATTTGGCTGCCACTGCTCCAGGCCCTCGGCGGTGGTGCCACCATCTTGGCAGTGTGGCTTTTGTTCAGAATGGGGCCTCCATGGCTTCGGTGGAGGGAAGACGCCATTTGTTTTAGGACTTCAAAGCACTGGAGGACACTGCTTCAGATGAGGTAAACAGCCACCTGTGGCCTCAGTGACTTTGTTTTCACTTGTTTGTTAAATAATACCCCGTTATGTTGTTCCCTGACCCTGAGTGGCCTTGCAGTTGTGCATGGGTGAGGAATTGTGCCCAGACACTGACTGATAAACTATTTGGACACTGTCCTTGGCCAGTTTTAGTGCCCCTTATTGCCCATTATCAAAAGGTGTTTAAATTAGGGTTTGTGGCATATTTCCTTTCCTTCTTTTGGTCATTCAATAAAGATATATCACATCCAGCTGGGTTCACGACCCATAGGAACCATGTTGCCAATGCAGACTAATTTCCAGGCTAGCCCAAAGTCAGTTGAATGTATATGGCACTGAGTGACAGTGTTGGGGCGAAAGGTCCCCCTGAATGGATTACACAAATAAGTTATGGACTCCAACCCCAACTCCAGACCTACACTATCCAAGAACTACAAATCCTATAAGGTCATTATCAGAGAGGATCACTGGGACCTGAGGGTGGAGTTAAGCAGCCAGGCTGAGCATAAAAGCAGACATGTGGCCTTGGGGCTCTTCTCTTTTCCTTGGGAGCCAGCTCTCAGCACGCCATTGGGTTCTAGCTCCGAGGAACTGGTAGGACATTTTTGGATCTGTATCCCTCTCTTCTCCTTGTTATTCATTACGATATTTCCCCTTCTTTTGTAAATAAAACCCTTTATTAACTTTTGTTGTGTGTGCCTGCAGTTGGGGCTTATTACAAAAGCCTTTCCAATGCATGGGCGAGGACCCGGTCAGGCAAACCCACTTTCTATTAGGGCTGCCCTGTGACAATAGAGGCTACCCTCAGGCAGCCCTTGATGCTGCCAAACACCACCTTCCTGCCAGGCATCACAGGGAGGCCTGGCACCCCCAGACCTGCCCCAATCAATACCAGGGCTCATTCTCCCGTGTGGACTGAAACATATTCGGGCTGAGAAAAAGGCTGCTTTAAAAAAAAATTCCTGCCGTATAACTAGTACATGAACGCATGTTCATTAAAATATATATATAAACAATAGCATCTATTAGAATACAGTATAGAATTATAGAAAATACAAAGTGAGCAGTCCCCTTTCACCAGCCCCAATTGCATGCGTCTTTTCAAGCATGACCATAACTCCCATTTTAAATGCTCTTGCAAATATGTGGGTGCAAATTTCCAAAGGTCGTTTTTGTGTTCCTTGTAGTCATCCTATGTGGAGTATTCTGCAACTGTGCTCTTTTTTGACGTGGTATCTTGGAGGACTTCCCATGCCAGCACCTATGACTCCACTGCATTGTGTGTGTGTGGGTGTGTGTTAAAGTATACACAACACAAAATATACATAACACAAAATTTACCATTTTAGCCATTTTTATGTACACAATTCAGCTGTATTGTGTTCACAGTGTTGTATACCCATCACCACTGTTTCTAAAACTTTTTCATTACTGGAGACTTAAACTCTGTAACCTCTGAGCAATTATTTCCCCTTTCCTTCCCCCCAGCCTCTGCTAATGCTGAACCTACTTCCTGCCTATGAATTTGCTTGTTCCACATAGTATCATGTAAGCAGAATCATGCAGTATTTGTCTTTTTTGGTGTTTATTTCACTTAGCATCCTAGCTTTGTTAGAGTTCAGTATTGACCTCCCCTCAAATGGACAGAGAATACTCACGATAATGCAAGTCACACAGCCATGTTTATTTCCAGCTAGCTGGGGTCCCAGTATCTGCCCAACGCAGGGGGTTTCAACAAGGACCCCAAGCACTTAGAGACCAGGATTTATATAGCATTTGCCAGAACATTAAACTCACAGTAATTTTCCACAGCTATACATTTTTCTGCTTTGTGCCACATCCTGGTGATCTGACAAGATAAGCTTTTCAGCCAAAACGTCTGGTCCTTAAGATATTGTTACAGGGCAGGGAGAGGAGCACTTTAGAACTCCTAAACCTGCCCTTTCTGAATGGGTTCTGCCATTTGTTGCATTAAGACAAACATATAAGGCTTTTAATGGAAAGGAACTTTAATATAATTAGGGTATAATATAGAAAGGATAAAGAATATAGTTATTAAGTTAAGATTTAAAGTTACCCATTTCTTTGAGGATAAAAGTTTAGCTTAGGATTGGCCTAAAGCAAGGCCCAAAAGCTTGCTACATGTTTAAAGGGCCTTTTAATAGAGACTTATAGAAAAGGGTTAGAAAGAGACAAATTTGGGAGGAAAAGAGTAAAATTAAAATTAAGATGAAAGCTGCTATTGTTAACCTTTTTATGTTTTTTTTTTTTTTTACCCACCTCTGTTTTAACTAGTTTAAGATTAAAAAGCAAGGGCAGTTTCTTTACATGTCCCTCTGCTCCATGTGCCTCCTCTAGGTTTCCTTGCTGCTTTTTATCCTGCTTCCTTTTTCCTCTCTTTCTTTTGTCCTCTCTTTGCAGAATTTTCTTTCCCTCCTCAGCTCCACCCACTTAGGGCGGAACCAGGATTCTGGAACTTCCCCCTTTCCTGGGGACAACCCTGTTAAATATGACTTCTGTTTCCTGATTACTTAGTTCCTTCTCCCCCCCTCCCTCCCAGTCCCCCTCTCCAACATTCTGGTGCCTCAAGATTACCTAGTTTCCCCTTCCCCAAGTCATCTACTCAGTGAAATGTCGTCTCAGAGTTTAAGATGGCCATTCTCATGCTAACCTACTCTCATAGCTTCAAGGCTCATATTGTAGCCTGCAACAGAACCACATTCTTTCTTATCCCTCTTTGTTATTTCATTGTCTGAAGGCAGCATAATTTATAAAATAAACATATGTCCACTTCCCCTATGAAAATGTTGCCCAGCCTCTCCTATCAGCGACAGCGACACCCTCCTGCTATGCAAATCTCCCTGTACAGGTGAAAACATTTCCTAGGATGGATTCCTACACCGGAGGGTATGCGCATAAGCATTTATGGCTTAATTTTTAATGTGGTCAAGTGCCAAGTACCCCTCTTCCTTATGTTTTGGAGTCCATCTACAGAGATCTTCCCTTCCCAATTTTAATAAATATAATTCTGTATTTCATTCTAATTTATTATTATTTTAATGTTTAGTGTTTATTCTAGGTGGTATTTGTTTTTTTGGTTTACCTTTTTTACTCTGGAAAACCTCAAACGTGAATTTTGGTTTTTTCTTTTTCTTTCTTTATATATATTTGACATCAACTGTGGTCCCCATGGATTTCTCACCACCATTTCACCCGTGTACCTTCACCTCAGTCCCTTGTGCTCTTTCTGCCCTCATCCCATTCCCTCCCCTTCCCACACACAGTGTTTCTGATTTGTCCTTATCTTTTTGGTTTTTTAAAATTATTATTATTGTTATTATTCTTTTCCTTGGTCCCTTATTTGGTTCCCTTATATTCCTCCTAGGAGTGAAGCCATCTAATATTTTTCCTTTGCCTTCTAACTTATTTCGCTGAGAATCCTTCTAGCTCCTTCTAGCTCCATCCATGCTTCTACAAAGCATGTTTATCTTTTTCAATTGCTGAATAACATTCCACGAATACATTCCAAGAATATGTACCACATATTCTTGATCCAATCATCTATTTTGGTGCATTTAGGTAGTTTCAAGGTTTTACCTATTGTAAATTGTGCTGCAATAAACATACGGGTGCAGGTATTCTTTTGAATCAGTATTTTTGTGTCTTTTGGGTCTATTCCTAGGAGTGGGATCGCTGGATCATATGGAAGTTCCATTTTTAGTAGTTTGAGGATCCGCCACACTGCTTTCCATAATGGCTGGACCAGCTTGTATTCTCACCAACAGTGTAAGAGAGTTCCTTTTTCTCCACATCCTCGCCAACATTTGTTCTTGCTAGTTTTTTTGATATGTGTCATTCTCACTGGTGCGAGGTGGTATCTCATAGTGGTTTTGATTTGCATTTCTCTGATAATCAGAGAAGTTGAGCATTTTTCATATACCTGTTGGCCATTTGCATTTCCTCTTTGGAGAAATGTCTTTTTAACTCTTCTACTCATTTTTTTTTTACTGGATTGTTCACTTTGTTTTTGTTTAGTTTGGTCAGCTCTTTGTAGAATTTGTGATAAGTCCCTTGTCAGTAGTATTGTGTGCAGATTTTCTCCCAGTTGGTGGAGTATCGCTTTGTTTTGGTTAGTGTGTCTTTTGCTGTACAAAAGCTTTTAAGTTTGATGTAGTCCCAGCTGTTTATCTTTTCCTTCACGATCTTTGCTTTGGATGCTGTATCTTTAAAGATGTTACTGAGATGTATGTCATGTAGTTTTACCTACTTTTTCTTCTATATATTTTATGGTTTCAGGTCTTATGTATAGTTCCTTAATCCATTTTGAGTTGGTTTTTGTGCGTGGTGAAAGGCACTATTCTAGTTTCATTCTTTTGCATGTAGCAGTCCAGTTTGCCCAGCACCATTTATTAAACAAGCTGTCTTTATTCCATTGCATATTCTTTGCTCCTCTGTAAAAGATTAGTTGTTCATAAGTTTGTGGGTTTATTTCTGGGCTTTCTACTAGATTCCATTAGTCTGTGTGTCTGTTTTTGTTCCAATACCATGCAGTTTTTATTATTGTGGCTTTGTAGCATAGTTTGAAGTCTGGACGTGTGGTACCTCCTGTAGGGTAAATGGAAAAGTTATCAGCCTTTCCACCCTTGTGCCACTGGTGTGATGATGGACACCTGGGGTCTTGCACACATATCTAAGTGGGCATGCGCAAATGAGTGCAGCTGGGCTTAGACACAGGCGTATAAAGATGGTGTCACTAGGATGCCAGAAGAAAGAGAAAGAGAAGAGAGGAGTAGAAGGGAGAGCAGAGGAGAAGAAGAGCATAAGCAAGAGAAGAAGCCACTGCCCAAAGTGAAGATGCACCGGGGGCTAAGAGACCTACCAGCCTCCTGGCCCCCTAGCACCCCTGCTTGCCATGTACCTGTTGCCTCTGATGTAAATATCAATAAAAGCCACCAAGGGCTCTAGGACTCCTCCTTTACCCATCTGCCAGAATCATCGAGAACTTGCTCTGTGCTCTTGCTGGCACTACACCTCCATTCCCCTTCTTTTTAGTCAGGAGAGCTTTGGCTATTCAAGGTTTTCTGTGTCTCCATAAAACGTGGATTTTGAAGCAAATCCCAGATATAACATTTCAACTGTAAAACTTTCAACATACTATCTCTAAAAGATAAGGACTCCTACTTTTTTAAATACATGACCATAGTGTCATCATAATACCTATTAATATTTTTATTTTTACCATCAAATCTCTAATCAGTGATAACATTTGCATGATTTTACAAATGTCACATTTAATTTGTTTGAATTAGGAAGAAAAATCTTCACAGTTCAATTGGTCAATGTATTTCTTAAGTTGACGGTTAACGTATGGTCATGTGTTCTTTATATTGTATGTTCTCTAAATTAGATCAAAAGTCCTAATCAGATTCACATTTTGGGCAAGACTACTTCACAGGAGGATTGTGTCTAAATTTATTATTTTATATAAATTTATTTTTATTTGATATAAGGAGCTAACATTTTTTTTTCAAATATGTGGCTAATTGCATATTGTACCAACACCATTTAGTGAGTAGTTTGTTCTCGCCTTCCAATAATTTGTAATGGCCACCATTACTTGTGTGTTTGTGTGCCCATATTTATATATGATAATACATTTTTCTTGGTTCATTTTCTGTTTGGAACTCTGTGGTTTTGGTCTTTTTGTCTCTGCCTAAGCCATATAGTTTTAAATCATGTAGACTTACAGTTTGTTTTGATATATAATATCGGTATATTTATTTATCTTTCATTGATTTTTTAAAGCAAATTTTAGCTTTTATTGATAATTTTTTGTTCTGTATATTAAGCATGCACACACACACACACACATACACACTTAGAGAAACTTCCCTTTAATTGGGATTGCATCGAATTTATTGACCAGTTTGGAGACAAATAACATCATTATAGTAATGCGACTTCCCAACCAGGGACAGAATTATTTCTTCCATGCCTTCAGATTTTTTTTTAATGTTTTTCAATGTAATTTATACTGCTATTTAACTTGGTCTCTACAGTTTTCACTAGGTTTTTTTTTGACATTTTGTTGTTCCCCCATTACTTAAAAAAGGATCTTTATTCGTCCACATATTTTATAGTTGGTTACAGCTAGTGCATAGAAAAGTCTTGACTTTTTTGAGTTGATCTTTCACCTTGACTACCACCTTGCCGAAACTTCCTTTTTAGAGATTGTAATACTTTTTTCATGCCGACAGACTGGATTTCCTGGCTGGTAATCATATCATCTGCAACTGGTTTTTCCTCTAGGCTCATGCAGAGTCAAGTAAAATCTGGCTGACCTCGAAATTTACTGAACTCAGACTCTTGCTTGATGAAGAAGAAGCGCTGGCCAAGAAGCTCATTGATAAAAACACACAGCTTGCCCTCCAGGAGTACAAGGACCAAATTGACTCTTGCGGGAAGCAAATTGACGTCGTGAATGACCTCTCCAGCAGGGTCTGGTGTATCAGCCAGGAGTCCGATCCAGCACGACTGCTGCAGGTAACCCTGGGTTTCTGCCCTCACAGTGACGCCTGCCACCCCCACTTCCTTGTGGTTACTGTGGTGCTGATTTTTACACGCTGAGTAAACACAGAGAGAACTGCCTTGTTAGCTGGTAGACTTTTTCTTGCTCCCACACAAACGGCCAGAAAATATACATTGTTAGGAAAATAATATCTACATCTTGGAGAAAAATAACATTAACAGTCACCATTTTTGAGAGCCTCTGTGTCCCCAGCATTTCATGTATCCTAGAGCTCTAATGTTTACTAGAATTCTGCAAAGTGGGTTTTTGCACTCCATTATATGAGTGAGAGATCGGGGCTCAGGGAGGTTGAAATGACGTATCTAAAGTCACACAGCCTGGTGGGTGGGAGAGCTGAGATCAGAAGCCAGGTCGTTCGACTCTGAAGTCACGAGCATCATAGCCAGCCCTCTGCCTGTGCACTCTTAGACACGCCTTCCTGCAGGGCACGTGTCCTTTGAGCTAGCGAGCAAACTCCAGGAGCTGAGTCACAGTTTGCCCAAGGAGGAGAAGGATGGTGCTCCTTGGCCACTGGGTCCTGTTAGCAGCCATTGCCTTCAGCTGCGGTGAGTGAGCAGTGGCCCTGTGAGGGTCACTTCTCCCCTTAGTGAAAGCCTACTGTGGAGTGTGGCGTCCTGTCTGCATGCAGTCATGAGAAACCGTCTCGCGTCAGCAGTCGCCTGTGCCATGGCTGTTTTTCCTCTCGTGTAACTCCTCCTGTCCCCTTCTTCGCTATGGCCTCTGGGAAGCTCAGGGCCAAACAGTTTTCAAATAGCTGGATAACTTCGTAGCATACATTTTGTGCCACATCCCACTCTGACTTCCAGCTTACATTCGTACTCTGCTTTTTCTCTTTGATCGTATTTCTCACTGTAAAGAAATTTTGCGGTAGTGGATAACCTTTGCAAGATGCTTTAAAGACTTGTGGAACAAGACAAATACCACTAAATAAGGGTGGCTATGTCGGAGTACACAAACTAGCATGATCTTTGGCTGAAAATAAGACAAGTACATCAGTCAGTACAAAACCAGCCAAGCCCATCACTGGCAGGTATTTCTACTCTCGTGCCTTTAGTTCGCTTTGGTAAATTCAGCCTGGTCTCATGGTTAGCTATTTCGGCCAAATTCTGGGTGAAGTGCTCTCCCAAGCATGATGGGTATTATACTTTAAGAGGGGTGCGATGCACAGAGGGGTATGTTTGTTATTTGTTCATAGTAATGGTGGAGTTTTGTTAGGGATTTCTAATACAGAGGGGTGTTTCCATGGGAAAGAACTATAAGTATAGTTTCAGGGCTTTGACATCATATTCCTTTATTCTCTTTATTCTGCTGGTTTTCTTCGTCCTTCTTTTCCTTCTGTTGCTCATTTATTTATTCAGTGGACACATACTGAGAAACCAGTTCTGCACCAGGCTCTGCTCAGCATTAGGAGCTCACGGTGGGGAGACCTGCTTAGAAACAGTTATCCACAGCACAGCTCAAGTGAGCTAGGAAAAGTGTGTCTGCATAGGTGGTCAGGGAAGCCTTCTAGGAGGAAGTGACAGTGGAACTGTGTATGGGAGGATGGGTAGGAGCTCACCAGGTATAGCCAGGATGACATCCCAGGCTGAAAGGACCACATGCATATGAGAGTTTGGCAGGTTGGAAAACCATCAGGGTTTAAGCTGGCCGGAAGGGGGATAGGGCTACAAGGGAGACGATGTTGACAGAAGCAGCTGGATCGGGAGGTGAAGGTTAGTTGGCACAGGATCTTATGTGCCTGGCCATGGAGTTTAAACTTTGCCCTGTAAAGAGATAGGAACAAAGGAAACAACATGGCCAAGTTAATGCTTTAAAGATAACACTTTGGTGATGGGGTGGAGGGTGCACTGGGGGCCTGAAGGGAAGTAGAGAAGACCAGTGTCCAGGAGAGGGGATGGTGGCCTGGACCAGCGAAGGGGCAGAGGGGTGGAGAGAAGGAGGTGGGTTTGAAAGATACAACAGGATTCTTGGGAGCTGGAAATGGGTCAGGGGGGTAGGCCCAGTGCCAGCTATCCTGGGTTTGCCCCGGTACGCAGCGTGTAGCAGTGGAGGTTGGGACACAGCCTGCAGCTCCCAAAGCTGGCCTGCCCCCCATGTGCCCTTGCAGGAGTACACAGCCACTGAGCAGGAGCTGCAGCAGCAGTTGAGCCTGGGCGAGCTCTGCTACCCCAAGCCCGTCTCCTTTGAGCCGGTCAAGAGCTTCTTTAAGAGCCTAGTAGAAACCATGCAAAACTTTTTGCAGACGCCACTGGAAGTTCGCCTTAAGGAAAGTAAGTCACTGTATGGATCGGATTCTTGTCTTTAATGCCCCTAGTGCCCTTTAGCCCAGAGACGACTGCGAGGATCACCACCCTGACCATGTCGTTCCCAGCCGAAGGCCCTCGACTGGGCTGTCCAGGGCTCCAGTCTTCTGTCTTCACCCCTTCTGACACCATGACCTGCCATTTGCAGCCACACAGCTCTGTTTCTGTCCCTTGGTAATTCCAGGCTTCCGTGCTACCTCATCTTCGCCTGCTCTGGGCTCCCAGCTGGAATGGGTAATTCCCCCTCCCCTTCTTTGCCTGGCCAAGTCCTGCCTTTGTGAGTCTAGCACAGCTGTGCTGGGAAGTCCTGATCGCCCCACCTCAAAGGCTCTCTCCCTCCCCTGGGTCTCCTCTCTGCCCTCCCCCCTCCCCTTTAGGGCCTGGAGGACACAGTCACTCTGCCCCTGCCCTCTTGTAAATGCAGGGAAGACCAGTCCACTTTGGATCCAGCCCTGAGGTCTTCCAGGCCTGGCACAAAGCAGGTGCTCAGAAATACCCCTTCCCTCATTCATTCACCATTCACTCACGTCTGCTGCGAGCTATGATTCATCAGGAACATTCACGGAGCCCTTTGTGCCAAGACAAAGTTCCCACCACTGAGGTGCTCTGTCTTTGGGGAGACAGACAACAAGGGTATGTCAAAAGCGCTCTGGGGAAAGGGGCTACGTCCCAGCTGTCACCGCTAGAGCCTGAGTTCCACCCCCAACCAGGGAAGTGTATTTCAGTAGAACAAAAACCCTGGAGAAAAATCAGCAGCATAGGGGAACATAGAGGATGCCAAGAGGAGGAGCTATTTCACACGGGGGACGAGGGGAAGGCGCCTCTCTGAGTAGGGGGGGGGTGCGTGAGCTGACCTGAAGAAGCCTTCTCTAAGCTCTGCAAATCTGAAGGAGCTGGGGTGGTCGTGGGCACATACGTGGACTCGAGCAGGTTCCTGACCCAGGTCCACCATTTTCCTAACCCAGCCGCCTGGGCAGGGCATCTAACCTACTGTGCCTCCATTCCCACGTCCATAAAATGGAAATGACAACATAGGGCCCTGTCACAGCACTGTTGGAAGGATTCAACGGGTCCCAGCATGGGAAGGCTTAGAATGCACAGGAGGCACACTAAACACGATGTGAGCGCCAGCTAGTATTATTGCTGCTGTTGTTACATATAGGGAAGTATCTACTAAGGTGGAAAGGCAGGTGCAAAGGTCCTGTGGTATAAGGTAGGAATCAGTTTGTCTTGTTGAAGGACCAGCAAAAAGAGGTTCACAGGAGTGGATTCAGGTGGCAGAAGGGAGGAAAAGAGAGATAGCAAGGAAACGCCAAAGATTTCAGCAACTAGAAGGGCGCGTTCATGTTTTGAGATCAGAAAGAACATTTGGAATCGAAAGGAATGGCCCTTCTGACTCTGAGTGGTATCAAAGTGGTTTGCAAGAATAAATACCTGATGAAAGGCAGCAAAAAGGGAGGCAAGAGGAAAGTGGTCGATCAGTTTTCTAAGAAAGCTCAGCACGATGTGAAAGCACAGCACTGAGAGGGATATTGGAAAAACCAGAAACTGCATCTGATGGCACGAGGGGGAGGGGACGGCTTTTGAAGTGAGCTCCCTGACCTGCAGAGTGAGGAAGCTGCATTTAGAAAATTCAAGCCAATTACTGAGGCTATTCATGGCAAAAGTACCCAACCTCCAGGGTGTAGGTTTTACCCGGACAACACATGCTTCATGAATACCAGTGACGATTTGCTTCCCCAGTTCTGTGCTGGTTTTACATTAAAAGGCAGCAGTCAGATTTGGAAGACTTCTTATACTTGCTATCGATAAATCTGCTAAATATCACAGAAATCCTGAGCTGAGAGGGGGCAGAAAAATGACTCAGAGGAAATGATCAATCAACTCATGCCAGACAGCACATTAAAAAAAAAAAAAGATACACAAGCCTTTCCAATCTGTTTACCCGTTCCACAAAATCCAAGTTTGAATTGGGAAGACTCAGAGCGTCCTGTACTAGGGACTAGTTCTGAACGAGGCCCTGGGGATGAGACAGGTGCTAGTGGGCACGAATCAAGAATCTGTTTAAAATTCAGACTTTTAATGGTGGCAAAAAGAATTGGGAAGAATGAGGTGTTGGATCTGTTAGGTTTAGGAAGTTTGGCCTCCTATGTGTTGATATCAAATTGCAGCTGGATGTGTGATTCTCAAGTTCTGGGATGAGGGGAGAGGTGTTCACATCGAGGAGGAGGGAAGAGACTTCTTCCCACCGGGTGGGCAAGAAGTCTTCTCTGGGAAAGTGGTGAATTCCAGCCCAAACAGCTGAGGAGGCAAAGGCCCTAGGAGAAGGATCCGGGTGGAGGAAACAGCAAGGGCCAAGGGCCCTACTTGTGGAAGAGCTTGATGAGCTTTGGGCACAGAGAGGAGGCCAGAGTCACAGGAGCATGCTGAGGGAGGGGGAAGGGAGATGAGATGAAGGCACTTGGAAGCTACCTTGTCATAAGGAGCCTGGCAGAGCATTGCCATCTAAGATCAGGAGAAAAAGAGAGGGAGAGAGGAAATGAGGCAGAAATGATGTAAGCACCTTTTGGGATGCAGAATGACGCCATCTGCAGAGCAGGCCAACTTTACGGGGTGAGTGTGTAACCACAATGGCTAGGGCTATGAGGGCTCAGAAGCAGCGATTTGGATGTGAAACCAGGAAGCCTTCCTGGAAGAGCTAGCACTCTAGCTGGACCTTAATGAATTGCTAAGCCTGGGGAAATGGGCGAGAACAGGGAAGGGCATTTCAGCCTGAGACAAGAGAAGGCTACAGTATGTTTGGGACACTGAAGTGTGCAGCAGGGCTGAGTAGTGGAGTTACCTAAGCTGATTTGTTAAACCAGATTTTTTTTTAAAAATCTGTGAACTGTGTTCCCTTTGCTCATAACTTCTGGAATCTTGGATACACAGTCCAAGTGAAAAATGTTTCTTGAGTTTTGTTTTAAAAGAAAGTCACAGCAGAATCATAACAGTCTATATACTTCAATTAAAATACTGGTAGTCAAACATGAAAACAAACTAACAAACAAGAATGTTAGCCAGTGATTGCTCCAGGAAGCTTTGGGCTTGTTGGTGCCCAGTGGGTAGGCATTAATGTGTCCCCCTTATAAAACATTACCAAGGTGGACCCAAAAGGCAGTTCATATTTACATTCTCAGTAGTCCTTTCCCAAAGGACTGGCAGCGCCTCTTGCGGCCATGGTAACAGTGGACACTCTTGCTCTGTGCCAGGTATTGTTTATCGCCAGTTCATCTAGCAGCTCCACCACTACCTTGTATGGAAGGCGTCCATTCTCCCCATTTTATAGACAAGCTGACGCTCAGAGAGATTAACCGACTTGCCCTAGATCAATCAGCTGGTAGCTGGCAGAGGCAGAGTTCAGACAGCATTTCCTCAACCAGCCCCTTTTTTCCATCCCCGCAGATCCCATTCAAAACTGAGCCTCCCAGCAGGCCTCTCTGGGAGGCCTCTCACCCTGCCCCACCATTCCCCACCAGAGTGCTCTGGAGATTCTCTTTATATATACCGTCACTTATTCACCCTCCATGGCTCCCCACTGGCCACTCTATATCTGTCTTTGTCTTTACTCCCACTGTACCTTCTTGTTAGGAAAGATTTTATTTTTTCCGGGTGCCCAAGTCTTCCTTATCCTCTAAGACCCAGCTGAGGTGCTGCTTCTTCCATGAAGCTTCCTCTGACCCCTTCAACCGTAGAGTCCCTTTCACCTCTTCTCTGTAACTGGCACACTTTCTGGCTTGGGTGGTGGTTCAAGAGAGCCTAGTTCTCTCCTCATTACTGTCTGACTTGTGGGAAACAGGGATCATGGCTTGGGATCCCCTTGAACCCTCTCATGAAAATGAGACCTGAATGTGATCTTTCTGAGGAGCAGCTGAAATTCTTGTTTTCCATTTTTATCCTGGATTTTCATTTCTGCCTCGAGATTGCCGCCATCCTAAACAGTTGAATACAGATCCCCAGGCTCCTCGGGGAGCCGGCTGCCCCTGCTTCAGGGCTCCCTGGCATTGCTCTGCCATGCTGGAGGTACCTCCTGTCCTGGAAAGTGCAATTCTTAGAGCTGAGCTTTGCTCAGAGTGAATTTGCATTTCTACTTAAATGTGCAAAGTATTCTTGGGTCATGACTTTGGGACTCTCAGGTTTGTCACAGTTCTCGTAGTTTTATCGCTTGTGCTGTGCAGGAGCACCAAGTGCTCATCGCTCACGTTTGTTACAGACCTGAACTGCCAGCTCTTGGGCTCCTCCAGTGCCAAGCCAGGTTCCTTGCTGAAAGCCAGCCCTCCTCCAGAGCGCCAGGTCTTCTTAAAATGTAAGTGGGGAAGGGTGAAGAAGGTGGGCTGTGGGGATGGGCTTGTAGAAATGGACCTCCCCCTTTAATTCCTAAGAGAACTAACTTGGATTTTTTAAAACCTTTGCTGTTGTTGTTGTTTTTAAATACATGTTCATTGTAGAAACATTAGAAAACAAAAGAAAGCAAAGATTGAAAAAGAAAATCACTTATACATTAGTCTCCCATAATAACTTATTATTTGCCCTTTTAGTTTTCTTTGGTGTAACTACCTGTCTATATATATAAGCAATATCTATAATATTTATACTTTGCAACCATGGTGTCATACGTACTGTTTGGTAATGCATTTTTACTCATTGATGTATTATGAATATCTTTTCTCCCTTAAATAATTATATAGCATGCTTTTCATAGAAAGTTAGAAAATAGAAAATTACAAAAAGATAAGAGATAAATGCTGTTAATATGTAGGCCTATATTTTTCAGACATTTTAAACTACATATGTGTGCAGATTTTTAAAATGCAATCATACTATAGATATCCTTTTATAAATTTTTAATAATTCAGCTTGAACAATATTTCAGTAAATTTAAATACTGTGCTTATTTTTAAAGGATGCATACATAACATTACGTTGAATAAAATTACCATATTCAACTACTCTCATAGTGTTGGACATTTAGGCTGTTTTATATTTTCATTTCTATAAACAGTGATGTGCTAAACATCCATTCCTGTACTTATTTGTTGAGTTAGTGAATAAATGAGTACACTTACCACATCGGTGTATTGCATTTTAGGAGTAATTTCTCAAAGTAGAATTACTGGGCATGCATTTTTAAAAGAACTTTAATTGAAATATAAAGTACATAAAGAGGAAAACACAAATCAAAGGGGTGCAGGCTAATGATTTAAAAATAAACACATGCTACAGAACAAATTCAGACCAAGAAATGGAAATTTCCAGCTCCCTGGAAGCCCTCCTCACGCCATATCCTATCCACTAGGCCCCAAAGGTAACCCACTCTTCTGACTTCCAGAAGAACAGATTAGTTTTACTTGTTTTTTGACTTATGTGACTTGATCATTCAGATTTCAGCCTTTTGTGTCTTGCTTCTGTCACTCAATATTTGTGAGATTTATCCTATTTGTTGTGGATCAGTAGTTTCTTCATTCTCAATGCTGTACAATAGTCTATGGCACGCATATGGTATCAACACTTTATCCGCAGGGCAATTTGGATGATTTCGGGTTTTGTCTATTGTGATGTTGTTTGAACACTTTTGCGCATGTCTTGTGATGTGCAGATATATGGCTGGAGTATTTACTTAGGAGTCAGGGACAAGGGTGCCCACTATAACCATAAGTATGTTCTGCTTAGAACATTAGCAATGTCCTAAAGGTCCTGGACAGTGCCTTGAAGCAAGAAAAAGAAATGAACGTTCTAAGAATTGGAAAAGGGGGTAAAGATCATTGGTCATGGATGACATGGTTATTTTCACAAAATCCAAGGTATCCCAATTAAGTTAGTTACTAAATGAAATTTGAACAGGTGCTGGGGGTAAAGCCAGTACACACAATTCCTAGGCTACTTTCAAATGTGCCTTCAAGGCAATCAAGGCAGCTCCTTTGCTGCTGTGGCCATTGGCCACCACTGCCCTCCACCGCCCACTCCACTCTCAACCCCCACCCCCCACCAGCAGAGCACTTACACTACTATGTATTAGCAATAAACAATTAGAAAATGAAAATTTACATTTTCTGCAACATTTTTTAAAATTAGGAATGAATCTAACAAAAGATGTACAAAGCCTCTACTGAAAATATTAGCAAACTATTTGGAAGTATTTACTAAAGCCGAACATTCACGTACAAATACTTAAGATCTAGTGCTCTTTTTTACACTTCATGTCTACACATATGTGGTAAAAGAGAACCCTTATTGGGAGTTTACATCACTGCCACCTCTCTGGAGGACAACTGAGCAATAATTACCAATGACATTTACTATAAAAGGCTTAAAAACAATAATCTCCGTTGACCCAGCAATTCCTCCTTTAGAAGTATATCCTAAAAAATAAGTAAATCCTAAAACAAATATATCCTAAAAAATAAAGATGTAATCATGTTTTCAAAAGCGTCTTTAAAAAGTCTAAATAGTAGGAAAAGGGGGGCTGGTGGATAGATTAAAATACAACACATTCATACAGGAGAATCTCAGAACTGCCATCTTATAAAAGTTATTTTGGGGTGGCAAAATGTTCATAAACACATCGATAAAATTTAAAAAGCCTATTACCCAGGCGCATGTACTGTATGATACCAATGTTGAAAAACCTATAAAACCAGCCTGGTAAAATATGGAATGACATACACCCAGATGTTACTTCGATAGGATCCATTTTTAATAAAATTTTAGAAATTGGCAACAAATTCTATGATAGAAAATTCAGACTGGGCAAAGGGTGTACAGTAAAATTTCCTTCCCCTGCAGCCCAACTACCCCTCCAGAGGCCATCGGGTTGAAAGGGCAACTTGGGTGTTTGCCCACATTCTACTATGAACATGTATCGTAGGGCTGCGGGCGCGAGGTGGGTCAGTTTTGGGGAGTGGGAGGGATGGGAGCCGCACAGCCCCCTGCCCACTGGGTGTGGCCTCGTGTCCCCGCCCCCTACAGACGTGCGCACGCCCACACTGGACCCAGACACGATGCACGCGCGCCTGCGCCTCTCTACGGACAGGGCCGTCTGGCGGTGCACATCGGCCTGCTGGGCTGCCTGGAGCCCACGCCCGCGCTGCGCTTCGACAAGCTGTGGCAGGTGCTGGGGAGCGACTGCTTCGCTGCTGGCCGCCACTACTGGGAAGTGGACTTGCAGGAGGCAGGTGTGGGCTGGTGGGTGGGTGTGGCGTACGCCTCCCTGCGACGCCGAGGGGAAGCTGCTGCCGCCCGCCTGGGGTGCAACCGCCAGTCCTGGTGCCTCAAGCGCTATGACCTCGAGTACTGGGCCTTCCACGACGGCCAGCGCAACCGCGTGCGGCCCCACCAGGACACGGATCGGCTTGGTGTCTTTCTGGATTACGAGGCTGGTATTCTCTCCTACGACGTGACGGACAGCATGAACCACCTGCACACCTTCCGCGCCTCCTTCCAGGAACCACTCTACCCAGCTCTGAGGCTGTGGGAAGGGACCATCAGCATTACCCGGCTGCCCTAGGGGCTGGAGGGATTGCAGTAAGGCCCTGGGCCCTTCGCTGCTCTGGTCTCACCATGGCTGGCCTACTGCGTACTCTCTGTGCCACTCTCCATCATCCCCTCTGCTGCACTGCCTTGTGTTGGAACAGTTGCCCTCCTTGGCTAGTTTCAAACGTGCCCTCCACCCTTTGCTGCTGCTTGTTCATTGGACCTCCCCACCGGGACCACCCCACCAGAGCACTTAACTGCACCATCTTCAGTCCGGATTCCTGAAAACCCACAGTCCAGTGCACATGACCATATCAGAATACATGGCCTCCGCTGTGGACGCTCTCTCTTACACAGCAGGGCACCTCCCTGCACATAATATGCACACAGGAAATACGTGGCTGAGGAGAAGCAACAAGTCCTGACCCTTCTTCCTGCCTCCTCCTTCTATTTAACTTGTCCTTGTCACCTCCAGAGACTTTTAAACCCCTTGACTAGAACTCTTAGGCATATTACCCTTTGCCCTAGAGTCAGAGTGATCTGCCTAAAACTTAATGTCACCTCTCAAGAGGTTCCCAAGGATAACAGGGTTAAAAAAATAAGCACCTTTCCCTAGCATTCAAGTCTTTCCTAGTATGCCCCCAACTCCCTATCCTATCTTGCTCCTATTGCTCATTTCAGAGATAGTCTGACCAGAATTGTGTCTCACATAGGTCCATCTCTACACTTTCCCTTTGTGCTAAGCCCTGGCCTTGCCCCCCACCCCAACCCCCAACATCTATTACAGAAAAGTCCTTCTCTTTGCCTGTCTCAGCCTCCCGAGGCTTAATTGCACCAAGTAGTCTTCCCAAGCCACGAGAATCTTCCTATCTCGTCAGTCACAAATCTGGGACCTGTCTTTCCAACTAGATTAATTTTCTAAGGCATCCATTAGATACTATAGTATGTTCCCCCACCCTGAAAATTTCCTAAACTCCCTTTCATCCCAGGCAGGAGTGAGTGACCAGCAGTGGTCTCTCATTGACCCATAGAACTACTAAGCCTTACAGGCCAGACCTCATTATACATCTGGGAGCCAAAGGTCCTGAAAAAGTTGCTTTAAATCACCTGTGGTGACTTCAGGCTGCACCACACCCAGGCTCCTGGGAAATCTGATTAGCCCTTCAGGTCCAGCAAGATCGTCCTGTTTATTTTTCAGGGGGTGTTGGGAAGAAGAAATTGGCAGGTGGCTGTTGCTAAGCAACAACAGTTTTTCCAACTGTCTTGGAACCAAAAGGAGAGGAGCCATGGGTGGGGTTTGGGTAGCCCAGACATCCTCTTGCTCCTCAAACCCCTCAGATTTAGATGTTGCCAAACAAACAAACAAAAAAAAACCAGAGAGCCTCGTTTTCCAAAAAAGTGACAGAGAGAAGTCCAAGAGCTTACCAGGCAGCCAGCTCCCTAGCAAGGAGGGAAAGGCTTCTTTCCAAGATCTGTGCCTCAGTTCTGAAGAGTCAACATCTCAACTTGTCAAATTTTCTAGGCAGTTTTTGAAGCCAGCTGTGTTAAAGCATCTTCATCGGTACAGTGGTGGGGTGAGGAAAATCCCCCTCATGGCTTAAACCAACTCAAGGTGCATTCATTAGCTTGAACGATATAAAACTGCCAATTTCCAATAGTTTTTGACCTAACAATGGTCCTTTCATATGGAGCAATGTAACACAAGTAAAATACCATACTCAAAGTGCCTTTGGTTCTAACCAAGTAATTTAAAAACCAAGTTTTAAATTACTCTTAGCTGAAGATGCCTAAGCACTGTGCTCCAAGAATCTTGAGAAAAGGAAAAAACTCTACTGGGGATGGCCCAGAGCTGAATTCTGACTGCAGAAGCCAGTCCTGATGGAGCAAGAGGGGTACACTTGACCGTACATCTCTCTTTATCTCTGAAAACCAACAGTTGTTCCCACAGTCACAGAGCCCAAGTAATACCAGCATTTGCTCCTTGGGCAGGCGCTAGCCAATGCATTAATTCATTTGAACCTCACGTCATCTTTGGGAGGTTAAAGATTGTTCCAGTCCTATATGTGACAAAGCTTGAGACTCAAATTGAGCAACTTGCCCAAGATCACACAGCTGATGACGGAGCTGGTGCCTGCACACATGTCCAGGAAGCACGTTGAGTGTCACTGCAGCCTGACCGGCCAGGACCTGCTCACTCTGTCTCGTCTGCCCTCTCGATGGGCCTGTCATGCTCTGTTTTGGCTTGGTCACTCTGGGACTTGGGTCTGTCTTCGGAGTACCTACCTGACCTTCCTAGAACTCTGAGGTTTTCCACCAGATAGGTATTTGTTTTCCACATGCCAGAGCCTGAGGATAAAAATTTGACTTTTATCAAATGCCTGCTTGGTGCCAAGGCCTGCACTCGCCAGAAGACTGCGATTTTGGTCTGTAATCATGTGAGTTCAGGCTACTTGTCTTTCACTTCTTGCAGGATCATCTGTACAGGGTTGGGGGTTTAATCCCAGTTCTGTGAGACTTGAATGAGCCACAGGTATACGAACCTGCCTTTAAGTCTACCGTGCCTCCTAATATGTGTTTTTCTAATAAAATGAGTACTGTCCCTCCCAATCACGTTCTCGGGAGTTCATGTTGCCTCAAGTACACAGCACCTGGGCCTGGACGGGGCTGCATATGAGGAGGAGTGAGCATGGGCACCGCTGCAGGTCTGAGTCCCCCAGGTCCTGCTCAGAAGCTTTCCGTGGCTCCCCGATGCCTGAGAATGAAGTTCAAACTCAACCCACTCTTAAGCTCTTCTTTCCCAGCTCCATGACTCCTGTGCTTGCCTCCCACATCTCTTGGCAAACATTTCAGCAATTCACACATACAGGGTCCTCTCGGAAAGTACCTGCACCCAATAGGCTGTGAACTGTCCGACAGGGGTGCTCTCTGCTACCTCACTGTACCCCAGATGCACTTCCCATCTGGTAGAGGCACAGGGATATCTTCTAGACCTGAGCTTCCCAACCCCAGTGGGCTAGACATGTGCCCAGATGTCCATGCTCAGCCCTCATGGCAGCCTGGCGTGATCTGAGCTTGACCCTCATACATCGTACACACGGTGTCGTTTCCACTGGTGTGCCCTACAGAAAGCGTGTTCCGACGGTGGCCCTCAACGAGCATCCCCAACGCACCACAGGCCACTAGATAAAAGGTGAAGTCCTGTGACCACAGGCTCTTCCAAAGCTGAGCCTCAGTGATGGCTGCCCCGAGGGGAATGTAACAGGATTACAAGGCAGCAGGGCCTTCTGCATTCTACCACTGCAAGTTGCCAGGACCTGGGGCAACTGCCTGGCATCCTGTGGGAAAGACCCGCAGCACTTTCTGAGCTGGATGTCCCTCTAGATCCACATCCTGTTTTGGCCCTGAAATGTGCCCCACCCCTACCAAGTCTCTCTTGTCAAGTCTCCAATATTTGCTTAAAAATGTCACCTCCGCTGCTGTAGAAAAATAGGCCAATGGAATCAGACACTTGATTGTTAACTCAAGATCTGCTATACAGGGAGAAAAGGGAGTAAAACACAGCCAGCAAATGATAGCATCAACTGTAGTTCTTGACACATCAATTTTATGGGTTCTCTTTTCCACGTAAGTATGGTCTAGCCCTCCCCACCCACATGTGCAGACCCGAGAAACTTTTGGGACCCGTAGGAGAGGGAGACCCTGTACGCACAAGAACATTCAAAAGGCTAATTCATGTATTTGAAGAGAGACTCAAATACACATTTTGAAACAAGGAGTTACAGTTAACAAGGTCAAGTAAGTATGAATAGAGACTAAGGGTTTGAAAACACATTTGCAAAGAATGATTAATCTCAGCACTGGCTCAAAAGAACAAAGGGGAGTATGACTTGGAATCTGTGAAAAGTTCATGCTGCTGTTCAAGGAAATACAATAGTGAGAGAGTTTTGTGCACTGAATTTATAATGTCACTGTGGATTATAAAAGGGCTGATGTCAGCATTACCACTGTATTGAAAAGCCATCACAAGCTGCAAATACAACACGCTCCACACTTCCCATCTCTCTTAGGCAGCTTGATTTCCCCCGCCTCATGGCACACACCATCTCCTGACAGACTTGTGTGGTTTACTTCCTAATGCTCACGGTTTACGAAGCTCCTGTCCTCACCCGAATGGAAGTTCCATGAGGAAGGGATCTGAGTTGTGCGCCGTTCCTCTGTACCTCCAACAGGCCTGGCACCTGCTTGGCTATCCATATTGTTGGAAGGAGTGAGTGCCATTTCTCCCTCTGCTCACAGAGGATGAGTGCTTTCTGCATTTCTCTATCTGTAAGACCCTTTCACCAGCTTCTTCTCCAATGCCAAGTGTTGTCCAGCTCTCTGGACGTACAATTCAGGGGTAGGCAGAGGATGAGGGCCATGGAAGGAAACAGACAGCTGGAGGTCTCGAAGTAGGATTTGGGGACACTTGGGTTGGCCCCGTGGTCAGTAAGAACAAAAGCTTAAAGAAAGGACTCGCACAGCAAATGGAGAGTGATGGTTAGCTTCTGCGCCCCGCCCCCCTTCTGGGTCAGCCAACCTGAATGGAGACTGGTGTTCAGTCTTTGGATCCCCCAACAGGCTTGATACAGGGGCTGGCTCCAAACTGTCTACTGTCTAGGGAAAGGGAGTGGATGAAGGCCAGGTCTCTGGAGCCCACCACTCCTGCCCCACCTCACCCAGATACACCTGGCAGTACCAGCAAGGCAGTTCAGAATTCAGAAAATGACATTTTATTTTAAGACTTGATTTTTTTACCATGATTTTCTACTGATTCTTCCATGATGGTTTCGTCTTCTTCAACAGTGATCAAGGCCTTTTTGCCCACCAGACTAAAGATGTCTTCAGGAGGGTAACCTTTGGGCTCACCCACCTTCACAGCGAGCATGTCTAGCGTTAGAATGGTGCCTTCTGGAATTTTCACTTTGGCCACTACAGACTTGCCCAGCTGTGAATAAAATTAAGACTCAGTGTCAATCTCACAGAAGTACCTAGTGCATGCTGCTTCCTACCCCAGGCTCCTGGTGAGTCTTCACAGGGTGCGTGCCGAGTGGGGGCTGGCCCTAACTCGGTACCTAGAACAGGATCTCACCCATGCCAGGGACTCGGCCGTATAGGGGGGAAGTGGAAGTGTGAGACTGACATGAAGGGCCTTTACAATAAAATGCAAAGGAAAGGGCTCAGGTTATGTAGCCACAGGGCCAGGTTCAAAGTAGGCTTCTGGGCACAAGCTGTGGCTGAGCTTCTCTGTAAAATGGGGAGTAACAGTGCCCACACAGATCATCAGAAGACTTAAAGACAGTGATAATAATGTAATGTGCCTGGACAGATGCTCCCAATAAATGAAGTCTGTGACTACCTCTGTCATCACCTTTGTCATCATCGACCTCATCTCAATGAGATAACTCATTTTAAACATGAAGAATGGAGGCCTACTGGAGCCGTGAATTGGTCAAGGTGACAAGGAGCTAGAATGTGAACCTGGAATTCCTAACTGCTAGCCCAGTGCCCTTGAGGAGCACCCTGCTGCTGCCACCCTGCTCGGTAACACAGGGCTTGCTGGACAGGGAGTGTGACTGCAGACCGGGCGTACCCCCGGGTGGGGAAGCTCATGACCAGCATTTCATTCTTCTCCATTAGGGCTGTTTTCTACGGTGTCACAGAAGAGTCAAAGAAATCAGTTCTGATTACAGTTTAAAGCCAGGTCACAATGGTTACCAACAGATGATTGCCAGACTGTTGCATTTGTTCTTCACTGTTTGCTCAGGGAGCAAGGAGGTTCAGAACCAAATTAAGTACTTTCTTGCTATAACGCTCATTCTGATTTCTGGTATAATCCGCTCCACTTTTTTTCTATAAGGCAGAAGGTTTTTTTCTTTTTCTGTTTCCTTTTACTATTATTCTAGTTTCCTGTATTTGCTTCCTTCATCGGAGGGTAGTGCATAGGGTCCACTAGATAAAAGATGGCAGCGTTCCTAAGCATGCCGGCATTTAATCTTTGCCTCGACCCAGATGGCACTCAGCAGATGAGTGGTAGGCAGCTGCACCCCTGGCAGCCCAGGATGCCTGACTCTATGACCCGGAGGACAATCCAGGCCTAGGCAACCACTTCAGGGAGCTCAGATAGTCAGTGTGCCAGGCAGTGCCCTTGGCCTCGCCACGCCCTCTGTCTGAAGGTCAATGCAGCACAGTTCAAACTGCCCCTGAGGAGACCAGCAACACCCCCACTGACAGCCAGTGACAACAACAGCCCCCTCCACTAGTACCTTCCAGGCTGAAGGATGGCTCCACCTATCACAGGCCCTGCCCCCACTGACTCAGGGAACCCCTTGGCCTGAGTGTTTCACACTGCTGTGTCTACTCCATGGGGCCCAGCGTTGAGCAATGCTAGTGTTTCAGTATGCCCTGTATGACACCACTCACCCTACATCTCCTGCAATCTAGAGCACCAGGGCCCTAAGAGCAGAGACTTAGGGGGAACTACAAGAAGTTCCTGAAGCCCTGAAAACTGCTAAAGTTTCTCCCACTGCTAATACAAACCCCCAAAGTCTTAGTGATTGCTGTGACATTCCTCCATGGCAGGGTTGGGACTAACTCTGCTTCAGGTAAGCCTGCTTTGGCCCCGCTCAGGACAGTGGAACCGGTGGGATCGGGCAGAACCCACCTTCTCATTGCAGGTCGTCTCACAAGGCAGCAGCTGCTTGATGGGGGAGCCCATGGCCTGTTCCACGAGGCGCACAGACCGCACCAGCTCGGCCAGCTCTCCAGGCTCCAGCGAGGCTGAGTGGTCACTCCCCTTCCAGGTCTTGTCCAGAGTTATGTGACGCTCCAACACCTTGGCCCCCAGCGCCACTGCGGCCACAGAAATTGCTATGCCTGTCTCATGCCCTGAGTACCCTATGGGGATGTCAGGAAAGAGCTTTTGATATTCCTTTAAAATAGAAAAAGAAAGAAGGTTAAATATCACGGTGTTTATGCATACATTCCAGAGTCAGAAGGACCTGGGCTGGAGTCCCAATTTAACTGCTTACTATTTATGTAACTGTGGACAAGGCTCTGAGGCTCTCCAGCCTTGCTCTCCTGGAGATAACAGTACCTGCTAAGCACTGCTGGAAATGCATGAAGAACACTCAGCACACTCTGAATGCTCAAAATATAATGGCTATTGTTATCAAGAATGCACTTTAAGACTGTTTCACTCTGCACAAACCTCCAGGAATAAGAATCCACCTATAACCAAATGCCTAAACTCACTCAAAAGGCGTCTGTCACATTTAATTACCCTGAGCTGCTGAAAAGTAAGTGGGTTATATGCATAAATATCATCAATAATATATACAGCCCAATCTCAAAACAATCCTTTGGTGAAAATGCTGCATAATTAATCACTTATCTATAAGATATTCTACGTCAAGTGAATTTTGTTAGTAAGGGTGATCAGAAAGCTCAAGTACAGTAAAAGACCCAGAAAGGGTGTGATAAAAGGACAGGCGAGAAGCAAAGGTCTGGAAAGCAAAGGCTGCAGGGTATGTGATGGCCAGGGAGGGCAGGCTGCAGTCTGGGCAGAAAACCTGCTGTAACATGGCAGGCCCACCTGAGAGGAGTGGGCTGGGACTGAACTGTCACTCCCCTGATCAGGTCTCACGAGGGTGGACAGGACCACAACTCAGGAGGGGACGGGAGGGCATGATCCATACAGAAAGGAGTATCTGGAGTCACACACACTAAACTGTTTGCTAACCTCAGTGGGAAGGATTACAGAAGATGCTCCCTCTTCCTGAGACACATTTTTAAATTTTTAAAGTAATGATTAGACAGGAGCTAGAAATACAGAAAAGACTATTAGAACTGGGAAGTACATAATAAGTAAAAACACCCGATGTGTCAGTTAAATGTGAAGACTGGATTAACATGTACAAAATATTATAGGAAGAAAAGGTCAAGTACAATACTAAAAGGAAAAGTGCTTAATTGCTATACCAGGGTTATGTGTTTATATACTTAGAATATATATATATATTTAGAATTCCACTAACATTACTGTAATGTTTGTCTATCATAGTTATAGATACAAGTATGATTCTAATTAAGGTGAGGTGCTACCAGGAAGAACTGATAGATGTGGCTAAGACAATAAAAGAGAAAGGATTCTGTCTCAGCTTTGTCACCAACAGGTTGGGAGAGCCCAGGCAAGAAAGTCCTTTTCCGTCTGGGACCGGACTTCCCTGTTGTAAAATCAATGAACTGGAGCACACAAAATCCTGGGAGAGCAAGCTCCCTCAAGACTATCTCTGGAACTAGTTTGACCTCAGGGCTGCTCAGAATTGCAGGCAGAAAATAAAGAGACCTGGCAAGTAAGAGACCGTAGAAAAAGCCAGAACTTTCAAGGTCTCCTACACTCAGTATGAAGAAAAACAAACAGTAGTTGCACACCCATGTTCGCAGCGGCGCTATTCACAACAGCCGGATGGAACGACCCCGAATATCCATCAGCAGGCAAATGGATAAATGAAATGTGGCGCCTGCATACAATGGAGTATTGCTCAGGCACAGAAAAAGAAGACCTCTGACGTGCTACAACATGGATGGACCTTGAAGACATTATGCTAGGAGAAGTAAGTCAGTTACAAAAGGGTGCTATTGTGTGAGTCCACTTACAGGAGGCACCCACAGCAGTCAAATTCAGAGACAGAAAGAAGTAGAATGGTGGGTGCTGCCAGGGGCTGGGGCGAGGAGAATGGGGAGTTAGTGTTTAACAGGATAGGGTTTCACTCTGTGAAGATGAGGAAATTCTGGAGATGGATGGTGGGGATGGCTGCACAACAATGTGAATGCACTTAATGCCACTGCACTGTACACCTAAAAAATGGTTAAAACTGCAAATCTTATATATACTTCCTAACAAAAAAGGGGAGTGGCAAGAGCACCCTGAGACATCGTATGAGCCAGCAAATCACAGGAGAGGACCTCTACTGGACAATACCCACAGATAAAGAAAATGTAGAAAGGCAATTGTGAGGACTCCTTCAATTTTATTGTGGGAGAAATTAAGACTATTTGATTAAATCACCCTCTTTGGAATATAAGTTTTCTTAATTGCACAGTCGCGCTAATTTGATTCTATAACATCAAGACAGAGGATGTCTTGTTCAGAGGACGTCATGTTCAAGTCTGGTTTGAATTTTAGTTCTAAAAAAGGCAACAACTGCCCCACAGCAAGTGGCCCAGAAGTACATTCTGCAGTGACCTATTGTGACAATGGCCCTCCCTGCTGCTCACCGAGATGACACGCAGGTTGACATCCTCTGGCAGGAGCGGGTAGGCACTGGTGCACTGGAGGAAGCAGAAGTTGGGGTTGAGGGGCTTCACGATCTCATAGACCTGCTTCATGGTGTCCATCGACTGCATCCCGCTGGAGATCACCATCGGACGGCCTGCGTGACCCAACCCTGACACCGTCAGCTCTCTGCAGGGCTTCCGACTCTCCCCAAGAACGTGCCAACTGTTGTCTCATCATTCAACTGAGCCGCCACAAGCCCCTTTTACACACTGTGCCAGCCAGTGTGGGGGAAGAGATGGGGAGCTCGGCCAGTTTTTGCCCTCAACCATGGGAAATGGGGACTCCCTTCACCCTCCAATACTATCATTTAGATAGTGAACTGAATTGAGGAAGCAGAGGGATTTCCTAGTCCCCAGAGAAAGATGGGCACTTAATCAAATGATCAAGAGGTTGCACAGTGTGGTAGGGTGAGCACCAACCCAGATTCAAGAGTGTGAGTGATTGTGAAATCCAGAGCTATCACTTCCTAGTAGAAAGGATAAAGCTTTGGCATTGTATCACGTACTTTCATCCCACAGCTGTTATGAGGGTGAAATGCAATGGCTCACACTGTGAAACCACCCTACCAAAACTCACGTGCACACATTAGACATTAAACCTACATGATAATTCTCCGAGCACATCCTCAAGAAGTTTGATACAATACTGTTAAATATAACTTTTTATAAATTAAATCATTTTTAACTAAAGAAAAACTTATAAAGTTGTCTTATCCTTAATATCTTTAAGTCAGCACAGGGAAACATGGACTTTCTCATAACAAAAATTAAGCACTCACCTTTTTTGGCAGTCTTTTCCAGATAAGGAAAATTGTTAGTGTCCCCAGATCCAACTTTGAAAAATGGAACATTCAGTTCATGTAGAAACTCAACTGCCATCTATAAAAATTAAAGAAGGAATTCTTTTCCACCACTGTTCAAAAACATTGACCTCAACGACAACCGCCCTCCCAACAGGTAAAGAGCCACATAGGACCAGAAAAAACCCTCCTCAGCAAAAGGGACTCTCTTGACAACTTGGAGGCAGACAAAGAGTTGTTGTGGGTCATTTCATTCAAATCCAAACGTTCATAGCCACCATCCATTTGTCCAACACACAGTGAGCGCTGATCTGTAAAGACTGAGAACCTGGAAGAAAATCAGATCCCCTGGCTAGACCTTCCTTCTCCAGGGCCTAGGGGCTACTGAACAAAGGCAAAGGGTCAATCTTGACCCAGAAAACCAGGCAGTGAGAAAGTGAAAGTTCCCCCAAGGCCTTACACTTTTATTCAGAACCAAACAGCCAGGAAAAGAAGCCATTTCAAATCTTGCCAGAAGTGGAGCATTTTATGGTCCAGCCCTGATACAGTGACCCACCGCTGGCAGGACTCATCAAACCAAGCCCTTTTAGACGTCAAACTGTGTTGCCCCAGAAAAAAAAAAAAAAACAACTGTTACTGTTGTGGACATAGTATCACTGCTGGCAATTACCTATCCAGAGCCCCCCATTATCCTTATCTGGGGTTCAATTCAGGAATCTGGCACAGGGAAGCAAACACTGGCTGCAGGAATCACTGGACTACATTTCTCAGAGTAAAACCTCAGTTAACTGTCAAATTACAAGAAACCCCCAAAACGACCTTTCACTGCTAATTTTTTAGTGGGAGTTGAAAATCAGAAGTGGGTAGAGTCAAAGTCATGGAACGATACCAAATATCTCAGTTCTAGCTCAAAATGATGCCTGAGTTTCAGAATTTTTTAAGATTATAAGAATAAAATCGTGCTTCGCACACTTCAACATGGGGACAAGACTCTTCCAGTATCTTGCTCAAATGAACAATGCAGACTCTGATTCTGTTGGTCTAGGGTGGGGCCTGAGAGTCTCTATATTTAATAAATTCCTCCTTGAATCATACTGGGAGTAACAAGAGCTAGGTTACCAGCCAGAAAATCCAGAGGACAGTCTGAGAAGGCCTTCCTGCACCTAGTTCTTTGAATTACCCATTTCCACCTGAGCCTCCTTGTCACCCCAATGTCCCAACAGGTGATGAGCTACTCCAGACCCTGTGGCAGTACTCAGAGAACTTTCCTCGCATGGAAACCCCCTAGTAATGGATGACTTAGAGCTGCTAAGAGTCATGCAGAGGGGTAGCCGGCCAGTCAGCAGTTCAAGGGCAGGTCACAACGCCCTTGGTCCAAGAGACACTGTCCACTCAAGTGTGCTGATCCACCTTACTGCAGTTCTTGTTGCCCCCCCACACACACACACTCGCAACCTGATTTCTATTTCTCTCCTTTTCCAAATCTGTCTCTTTTGTTTATATACCTCTCACAACATCAACCAGCCCTAAGATAGACCTGAAAAGCACTCATTTCTAACATTTATGGAACAAAGTCTTATCTTCCCACTCTTCTCACTGGCAAATGAAGAGTTTGCTATTTTTAGGGGGGAAACCTTTGCTAAATTTTCATCTATATAATGTTCAACTTGTAAAGAGGTTCGTGATAAAAAAAAAAAAAACTGCCCAGAGGCTTATTGAGCCTGGTCAGGAGAGGTGCAGAGTGAGTAGGGTCAAGGAGAGGCCAAATGCCAAAGCTGACCCAAGGAGGTTGGATAAAGGACTTGGAGCGCTAAGATTTCCAAGTCTGGAGAAAAGGGTAAATCCTTGCTAGGAGGACAGGCATTTCTGCAGGGCTCCTGGGGAACCAGCCCCATCTAGTGGCCATTTAGAGACCTGCCAGTTGGAAGAATCTGCAAAGGCTGTCTGTCCCTAGCAGTAGGTAGTTTCACAGACCCTAGCCTTCCATTCCCAGGTGCTGTCATCCCTGGCCCCCCCACTCCGAGTCAGCGCTGGCAGGTGGCCCCTTCACTTCATGAACTCCCTAACTTCTCCTGGCCCTGCCCACCCTGTGCCCACCACCTTTCATCTAGGGGTACACTGTAGCCAGGCACCTCACATTGCTCCCTCGCACCCCTCTTAAGATGGGAGTCTGTTTGAAAGGAACCCAGCCAGCCAAGTATGACCCTCTCTGGACAAACAACTGGGCCCAACAAACAGAAAAAGGTCCCATCAACAGACCAGTTTGGGTGAAATGCCACACTGCCAAAGCTCTCTCTTGTAGTGTTGTAATAAACACACTTACCTAGCTTTTTTACCCTAGTGTTTCCTAAACTTATTCAACTCAGAACCCTTGTTTTTTGGGGGGAGAAGCTTTACTGACTCTAACTAATGAGGATCAATGCGCCTGTCCACATAAGCCCCTTTCCATATCATGTGAGATGGGAAGAAACTGGAACCCACTGATCTAAGGCAGTAACAGAAGAGAGAGGACCTTGGATTTTTCTCCATTTCTGGATCCTGCAGAAAAGGAAAAAGAAGCTCATAGCGATGAGCTGGGAACAAGAGCAGGTGCTGGAGAGCTGCCCAGGGAATAGGAGGAGGAAGCACAAAGCCAAAAAAAAAAAAAAACCTTTGTGCTATGGGGAAGAAGGGAGATGTGTGAGGAGGTGCCTGGCTACACTGTACCCCAAGAAAGAATGGGAATGGAGACCAAGAAACACTAAGGAGACCTGCCTGTGCTGACTCAACCCAAGAGTGCTTATCCTCGGCCCAGCGGCCTGTCAGAGTGCACCTGCGACTTGGGGAAGGGGCACCCTGTGGGGAGGGATGGCCAAGTTATGAGAGAGAAGGACAGGGGGCCTGCCTGGGAGGGGTCATTCGTGTGAGGGCAACACATCCGTCCGAGCTACCTGTACAGTCATGTCTTCCATTTGCTCAATGCACTCTTGAGCTTTTACCAGAGTTCATCTGCTCTGACCAGGTCCTTTTGTTGAACCAGATGCTGGAGGTGAATTGCTCCCTGGTTCCTGCTTACCTGATGAATGGAACTCTCCACTTTGGACCAAAGGCACTCTGCTCATCTCAGCCTGGTTCTACAGGCCTCTGTGCAGCTCTGACCAGGTGCCCTGGTAGTTTTCTTGGCCTTAATGCAATTCTGCCACAACTCAACCTTTCCTCAGCACACAAACAACACCCTAGACCAACACAGAGTAGAGACAATAGGCACAATAAATGTCTGTTGTCCCATACGGAAGTTAGGGTGGGTAAATATGCACAGACACTTGCCAAGTAAGCAGGAACCAGGGAGCAACCCACCTCCAACAGCTGGCTCAACAAAAGGACCTGGGCAGAGCAGATGAACTCTGGTAAAAGCTCAAGAGTGCATTTCCCCTCACTGCCTGTGCCCAGGTCAGTCAGGAGGCCAGTCAGGAACAAACGGCGTTCCCAGGACAGAGGAGCCTCCCTGCCCAGAGAGCACGAAGTAGAAAAACTCCCAGGGGTTCTAAGTTACAGAAAAGCCAGAGTGTGGCGGGTGCTGAGATCACACAGCCCTTGCTCACCGCAGGCTCATCTCACCGAAGCCTCCCCTATGGGGTAGGCATCTGTATTATCCTGTTTTAGAAGTGGGGGCCCTGAGGCTCAAGGAGGTGTCTTGAGGAGCATAAGCCCACATGGTAGATGTCAGCGCCAGGAGCTGAACTCAGAGCATGGCTGCACAGCACACGCTCCACAGGTCAAACAAGTGTTTCCTGGGGCACTGAAGGGAGCAGGGCTGCTAACACCCAGGCGCCTCTAATTCTCCCGATGCTCCCAGTTCTCACCTCAGAGCCACCTGAGGAAGTGACTGCCCAAGGAGGCACCCTCTCTCCTTCAGCATCCACATCCGGGAGTTCAGGTGTCTGAAAGCACAGACTGAGCAGGAAAGTTTTCACCCCACTTGACACATCACTCAAATGACATCTCTAGTCCACTCTGACTTGGGACGGCAGAGCTGGAAGAACCTTGGACAGCAGCGTGTTCACATACACAGAAGGAACTGGAGGCCCCGAACAGGAAAGCTCAGAGATGAACTTAAAGCAGTTGGGGCAAGAACCTAAACCCCGACCACAGCCCAGAGGGCTTCTCCTGAACCGGAGCTCACGGTCGCTGAGCACTGCCTGTGCACGCTGCTTTATGTAAATGATCACATTTAACCCTCACATCAACCTTACAGGATGGGTTCAGGCAGCAACCCCCTTTACCTTTGAAAACAAAAGCACAGAAAGGTTAATAACCAGGAATATTTAACCAAAGGTCAAACAGCCTTAGCCATATTCAGCCTCAGAGTCTGGCTGTGGACTCTCTCAATGAACCACTGGACCACATGCCGTGGGCAGAGCCAAGCCACTGGGTGCGAACCACCAGCATCGAGTCCCACGCTATACACCCCATGCTTTTCGAAATTACTGAGACTCTACAGAGCTTTTGTTGTGCCTAGTTATATTTGCTGAGTTAAAATTAAAACAGAATTTTTTAAAAATTTTAAACCTTTTGAGATAATTATAGGTTGATATGCAGCTATAAGAAAAGTACAGCAGGCCTCTATGTACCCTTAACCCTGCCCCCACCATGGGGACACCTTGCAAAAACTATAGTGCAATGTGGGTACGAGTACTCACATAATGTGCATCATACTATGCAGCTTTACCACACTCACAGACTCACGAGACCACCAGTGACAATGCAGAGCTGTGCCACTACTACCAGGACCATCCATAACCCTGTAGAGCCACCTCCACCCACCTGCCTCCCCTCCCTAGGCTGTAATAACAACCAATCTATTCTAATTAGAATTTTGTCATTTCAAAAAGGTTCCGTATACAGAAACCATTCAGTATACAACCTTCTGAGACTGGCTTTATCACTCAGCACTTTAACTTGGCATCCTTTTTACTGCCTTTTTAGTTTATTCCTTTCTATTGCCAGGTAGTATTTCATGGTGTGGATATACTGCAGTTCGCTGAACAATTCATCCACTGAAGAACCCTTGAGCTGTTCTAATCTGTGGGCCATCACAAACAAAGCTATTATGGACACTCGTGTACAGGTTTCTGTGTGAGTTTTTTCTTTTTTTTTTTCTTCAAAGATTTATTTATGCATATAAAAGCTGGGATACAGGTCAGAGGTGGGGGGGGTGAGAGGGTCCACCAGAGACAGAGTGGGAAACAAAACAGGCAGATCCACTGAAATACACTGTTGAGGGGAGCAGCGGGCGAGGAAGGAAAGGTCTGCTGCACCATGTTGGTCCCTGCCCTGGCTGGGATTGAACTCCTGGTGCAGTGGCTGCAGATGCTTCATAGTGCAGTGCTTAACCCCTTGCACTATGAGGGAAGTCCATGAGCTTTATTTCTTTTGGGATAAATTACCAAATGATATGGGCCATAGGATGAGCATGTGTCTAGTTTATTATTTTTACATATGCAATAAATGTTTATTTTTATTTTTTTAAATTGAGGTATAAATGACACATAACACTATTAGTTTTAGGTGTACAACATGATTCATTATACACCATGAAGGGATTACCACAGTAAATTTAGTTAATAGCATCACCACAAAGAGCTACAATTTTTTTTACATACCTAGTTTTACTAGCAGTCATCAGTATACTTCAAGTGGGAGAGTAGTAACACATACCATAGCTATAATATGTGTGAGCTATAGCTCATAAAAGTTGTTTAAAAAAAAAAAGGAATAAAGTAAAAATCACAATCAGGGGCCTCCCTGGTGGCGTAGTGGGTTAAGCAACGCACTATGAGGTAAACGGCAGCCACTGCAGCACGAGTTGGATCTCTGCCTCCGGCCAGGGAGGGGACCCATATGGTGCAGCAGACCTCTCCTGCCTTGCCTGCTGCTCCCCTCAGCAGTGTATTTCTGTAGGTCTGTCTGTTCTGCTCCCCGCTCTGTCTCTGGTTACTCCTCCCGTAACTCTGGCCTGTACCCCAGTGCTTGTATGCATAAATAAGTAAGTCTTTAAAAAACAAACACAACCATCAGGCAACTACAGATCAGAGACATTCTGGAGGGAGGAGGAGGGAAAAGCATCAGGACAGGGTGAGAGGCGCACAAGGGACTGTGGCGGTGGTGCACGGGTGAACTGGTGCGAATTTCACGGGGAAATCACATATTGTACAAATATGAAGGATGATGTATAAATATACAATAAAATAGGGGGGGAAAGTTATTTTTTTTTTAAAAAGAAACAATACAGGGGCCTCCCTGGTGGCGCAGTGGGTTAAGCAACGCACTATGGAGCAGACCGCAACCACTGCAGCACGAGTTCGATCCCTGCTGCCGGCCAGGAGGGGACCCACATGGTGCAGCAGACCTCTCCTGCTGTGCCCGCTGCTCCCCTCAGCAGTGTACTTCTGTTGATCTGCCTGTTCTGCTCCCCGCTCTCTGTGGTGAATCTTCTCACCCCCCACCCCACACCTCTGGCCTGTACCCCAGTGCTTGTATGCATAAATAAATAAAATCTTAAAAAAAAAAAAAAGAAACAATACAGTTTTCTACAATGACTGTGCCATTCTTGATCCCCAGTATCAATGTATGAGTGACCCATTTTCTCTGTATTCTTGCTCTACCTGGTAAAGCCAGGTTTTTAGAAAACTGAGCTTCAGGACAGCAACTATATGGTGACACGTGAGGGCACAACCAAATTCTGAGATTGATTAATTTTAACTAACAGGCCAGCACTTAGCACTCCAAATGAGAGCACTTTGCAGTGATTAGTACTCTGGGAAAGGCTGTGAGCTCCTTCCAAAGACAATACTAGGAATCCAGAATACTTTTATATTCTTCTTTAGATATTCTCCCCACAGCTTGTGTTCATGGATCCTGCAAAAGCGAATCTGTCTGGTTACCAAGTCATTACTAAGACAGTTAGAATCATATTTCATTTGACACAGGAAAAATTAATAGTTTCCTGAACCCGAACCTGTTCTCTAAGGATGAAGATATGGCTTTCCCTGAGAGGCTGAGTCCTACAGGCAGGTTGCTGAAGAGCCCAGGAAGGTTCTAAATCAACAGTACGTGAACAGTAAGTGCATAATGAAATAAGTGCACAATCATTTCCTGAGTCTGACTTTCCATCAGCGTATTTGCTAAGCATATCCTATTGGCTGACCCTGGCCCGGGACCTGAGTTCACGGTAGTAAACACAGACATGGGCCTGCCCTGAGAAGTGTACTTTCTGCATGGTCTCGCCTGCTCCAGAGATAAGTCTGCATGCTGGGTATCTGTAACTCCCTGCCTTTTATGAGGACAGGCCCATAGGGCAGGGCCTTTGAGGAAACAGACCCAGAGAGATGCAAGAGTTCATGATCAGGAGGCCAGGAGATTCCATCTGGGCTGGAATCACTGGTGAGCACTAACTATGGACACTTTCTCTCTAAGTTAGTTTCTTCTCTTGTGAAACAAGGATAATCCCATCCCAAGGGGTTGTGAAAAGGAGTAAATGAATTGATACATACAAATACCTAGCATAGAGCTTGGTACATCATAAACATACAAGAAATGTTAAGGATTCTTGCTGTATACTGATTTGTTATGATTTTAAATCCATGTTGTAAAGCCTTGTTTTGGACAAAGCTGTTTTCGGTGAAATTATCTGGAGCTATACTAAAGTATCCTCTGAAGCTCTTGAGACACGGGTCCTTGCTGAGGCCAGGCTACTCTTGGTTGGCAGTGGTTAAAGTTAAACTGTGCAACAGGCTCAGGAGCAGCAGGGAGAGTGGTTCTGCCGGAGGGCAGCAGGGGTGCAGGGGTATTACCAGTTCATGGAGTAACCAGCTTTGGAGCAGCTCACCCTGCTGCAAGCTACAACACAGCAGCACTCAAGTTACAGATATAACAATCAGGTAGTAAAATACACAGGTAAAAAGACTTCAGGTACAAATGTATTTTAAAAGCTGTCATATATGGATACTGTGTCTATTTTCCCCTTTCCTATTTTCTAAATCCTCTGTGGGGAACTCTAGGTCTAGAAAGTACAAGAGTACAAAGTGAGCAAGAGCTGGAAATATTAGTCTCACAATTACCTTTCTTATATTCAAAGAAGAAGGAGGCAGAGCACAAAGCAGATGGAACCCAAGACTTGGTACCAGCTGGACTCTTCCAGCATGGCCATCCTGTGTGCCACTCCCTCTGGGTGACACCAGTGCCACACCAGCCAGGCTGTTCAGCAAGGAGTACATTCTTGTCGGAACTGAAGGGTTCTGGGATTCCAGCATGGCTGTCCCTATGCTCAGAGGCAACTATTTTGTAAACTGTGGTTCTCGTTCCACAAATTCTCATTGGACCTCCCTTCCCTGGGGCCTCTCCTTCAATTGGGCATTTACTTGGTTACTGCTGTGAGGAACTCTAGGTCTAGAAAGCAAAGAGTACAAAGTGAACAAGAGCTGGCTCTAAGTGAAAAGCCACCAGGCCCCCAGTTCTAGTAAAGAGGTAAATGACAATGGCAGAGGGCTCACCTCATCCATGCCAGAGGCGGTGAAGAAGATGCCAATCTCCTGGGCATATTTCTGCAGCTCCTTGTACTGGGCATGGCTGAATTCCAGGTGGCGTTTGTGCTCCCCGTAGGTCTTCCCCCAAGAATGTTTCGAGATATATGGCCTCTCCAAGGCTTTCCGGTTGAACTTGTACTCCAGCTCACTCTTCTGGAACTTAGCACAATCAGCCCCACACTCCTGAAACACACATTAGACCTGTCAGTGATTCTCAGAGAGAAATGTTGGGGCAACTGTTGTGACATCATGACCCTTAAACATGACAACTGACAAAGGAATTAAGAACACCCAAAGAGGAACAGGAGAAGCAAGAAAGTCTCAAAGAAAGACAAAATTGGGGTGAGGCTTCCCCATCCCTAGCTCCCCTTAAAAAACAAGAAAATGTATTGGCCAGGGTCACTTAATAGGATATGCTTAAAATTCCCTTTAAAAAGTAGGGGGAATTTTGTTTTGCTTTGTTTTAAAAATAATTCATCCGTCAATTAAGATTTCTAAGTTATGGAAATCCAGAAAGGATAGTAAAATGAACACTATGCCAAAATTTAGGAGAGAAAATCAGATCATTACATAACTTTAGCCCTAACTCTTAGTCAAGTTACTTCCTGTTTCTGGATTATACAAATAGCCTCTAGACTAGCTCCAGCTCCTATAAAGGTTCTGAGGTGACCCAGACTGGGGCAGAAAACAAAGAAAATATGGGTTACCCCTTTACACTTGTGTTTTTCTGTGTGACATCTAAACAAGAGGTCCTTGGCAAAAAACAAACTAATAAAACTTAGATGCTCCCAGTTTGACTATGAATGGAAATAAAGGCTGAATTGTCTGACTATTGCCAGTTTCAGCCTCCAATGTCTAAGAATTTTTTTTTAAAGATTTTATTTATTGGAGACCTCCCTGGTGGCGAAATGGGTTATCCCTCTGCCGCCCGTAGGGAAGCTGACCCATATGGCGTGGCAGACCTCCCTGCCTCGCCCGCTGCTCTCCTCCGCAGTGTATTTCAGTGGATCTGCCTGTTCTGTTCCCCACTCTGTCTCTGGTGGACCCTCTCACCCCCCACACCTCTAGCCTGTACCCCAGTTCTTGTATCCATACGCTGGCAGGAGCCATGTTGGGCAGGAGTGCAGGGCCTGGTGCGAGAGGTTATTTATTTATGCATACAAGAACAGGTCAGAAATGCAGGGGGTGAGAGGATTCATCAGTGACAGAGTGGGGAGCAGAACAGGAATATTGACTGAAATACACTGCTGAGGGGAGCAGCAGGGGAGATAAGGGGGGAGGGGGCGGTCTGCCGTACCACGTGGGTCCCTTCCCTGGCCGGGACCGAACTTGTGCTGCAGTGGTGACGGAAGCCCCACAGTGTGGCACTCAACCCCTTGCGCCACCAGGGAGGCCCACAATTATTTTAAAAAAAACACTCAGTAGAAAGACTAAGACTAACCCTATAAAGTTCAGCTCACTGACATTTCTGTAGCCACAGAAGAGTGCAGCTCCCACTCCTGGAAAAGTCACAATATAGCAAGGGCAGGACTTGATGATGTAAAGAAGTTCAAAGAACACCAGGACTGAAAACAACCCCTGGCAACAAAGTTCACATTGTACATAAGAAGACCCTGAGGCCCCAAGTGACCTGACCAAAGTCACACAGCCAGTCTCTGATAGAGCCAGTCAGGACCCTTTTTAAAATTTTTTTTAAAGATTTATTTATGCATACAAGCACTGGGATACAGGCCAGAGGTGTGGGAGTGGTGAGAGAATCCACCAGACAGAGCAGGATGCAGAACAGGCAGATTGACAGAAACACACTGCTGAGGGGAGCAGCGGGGCGAGGCAGGAGAGGTCTGCTATGCCATGTGGGTCCCCTCCCTGGCCGGCAGCAGGGATCAAACTGGTGCTGCAGTGGCTGCGGTTTGCTTTATAGTGCATTGCTTAACCCACTGCCTGCCACCAGCGGGGTGGGTCCCAGGACCCTTTTTTTAAAAAAAAAACAACTTTATTTATTTATGCATACCAGAGCTGGGATGCAGGTTGCTTTCTTTTTTTTTTTTTTTAAAGATTTATTTATTTATGCATACAAGCACTGGGGTACAGGCCAGAGGTGGGGGGCGGTGAGAGGATTCACCACAGAAAGCGGGGAGCAGAACAGGTAGATCAACGGAAGTACACTGCTGAGGGGAGCAGCGGGCACAGCAGGAGAGGTCTGCTGCACCATGTGGGTCCCCCTCCTGGCCGGAGGCAGGGATCGAACTCGTGCTGCAGTGGTTGTGGTTTGCTTCATAGTGCGTTGCTTAACCCACTGCGCCACCAGGGAGGCCCCAGGTTGCTTTCTTAAAAGCTGCAGATCACCAGTGTCTTAGTCCATAGCTGGGACCAGGATCCTGCTACACCCAGCCCTCCAGCAAGACAGAAGTCTTTGGGCCAGCTCCCTTTGCTTCTCACATCTTTCTCAAGCAGCAGATTTAACCCCAAGAAGTCCAAAAACAAGTCTCCATTTGGGGGTAAACCTAAAACAAGGAGCAACCAGCTGACTCACAGACAGAGTGAGTTTATTTGAAAACAACAAAGAGGAGATTTGGAAATTGCAATCTTGTGGCGAAACACATAAACACATCCCTAGAATAGAAAGCAACACCCTCTTAATAATACATCTTTTGGTAGGGCTGATGCTGGGTAAAGAGGACCCCTTCTTCTTTCTAATGAGGGGATACAAGGCACACTGGGTCCTTCAGGTTTCTGATTGTGACAAGGGAACTCTTCTAGTCTCCTAATCACATTTCTTTCTGTGTATTCATTTTCACATAGGCAAATCTTCCCTTTAAAGGAATATGCAAAAGTGAAGTAGCAGAAATTAGCAATGACACAAGATCAGATAAAGCTCTACTTCAGTTGTATGGGGAGAAGAGCAGGCTCCTCTTCTCTCAACTGCTGTCCTTTATCTGCTTAATGCTATGGTAAACTAAGTTGAGGGGAAAAAAACAATCACTGTCCCTGTTGCACTATAAAACTAATGGTTTCTTTGTTCAAGGTTTTATTGCTTCTCTGCTGACAAAAAACAAACAGCAGAACTCCAGGATGAGCCAGGGTGTAGTGCTATTTGCATCAAAATTTGACAGTTAAAAGTATATTCAACAAGCAAGTTTATAATTATGATCCATTTATGTTTTAATATAGAATAACTGTTATGGTAAAATAAAAATAACTGAATGAACACAACTTCTAATACTGCAAACAGATTTGGAGTGTGGGTGAAGCAGCTTGTACATAAAACACACTCTGAATAACTAAACTTGTAAATGTGATTCCACTGAGTGAAAAAGAAAAAAAAATCCAAAATAAGGGTTTTAAAAACTTCCACTGCTTGAAATTTAAAAGCAAAAATATATACCTATTGTTGGGGCCTCCCTGGTGGTACAAGGAGTTAAGTCTTAGCACTATGAAGATATCTTCAGCCACTGCAGCACGAGTTCAATCTCCGGCCAGGGAGGTGACCCACAGGGCACAGCAGACCTCTCCTGCCTCCCCTGCCGCTCCCCTCAGCAGTGTATTTTAGTCAATCTGCCTTTTCTGCTCGCCACTCTGTCACAGGTGAATCCTCTCAACCCCTTACACCCCCACCCACTCACCCCCACACCTATGCTATACCCCAGCTCTTGTATGCATAAATAAATAAATCTTTTATATAACATACACACCCCTATTGTAAAGAAAGTGAAGTTGAAGCTGAGAAAAGAACCTGCCCAAGAATATTCAGCAAATAAATGAGATCCTGATCACAGTCAACTGCTCTTTCCACTCCGCAGAAGAACTAGCCTATGAAATCAAAAGACAACAGGGAAAAAACAATTTGCTTTTAATATCTCAAGGTATTTTTTTTACAACTTCAACATTCAGACCTGAATTTAGGTTATTCCTTAAGTGAAAAGCAGGAACTTCCTTCTAGAAAACAATATTACAGTAACAAGGAATAGGAGCAAAGTTCTGAAATCCTAGGTGTGCACCCTTGTGTTTGGGCAAGCCACTTACCTTCTCTGAGTCTTTAAAATGAAACCAATAGCACCGACCCCACTGTGCTGCTGAAGGAGTACACTAAATGAGAGTACACTAGCTCTTGGCCCAGGATCTGAGAGAATAAGCACTCAAAAATGTTAGCAATTGTTACTCTTTATCTTTATGACTCAGTGGACTTCACAGGAGTATCTAGCCCATGTTCACGCAACTGGTAAGCGGCAGAGTTAGGATTTGAACCCAGAGTCCTGACATTGTAGCCACTTCACATTCAAAACATGCAAGGAATGGCAGGCAAGAGAGAGCACATGGATTCCAGGAACTTCCTGCAATTCTTGCAAGTAACTTGCTGGAAGATGTCGAAATGAAAAATTATAGGCAGGAAGGGGTCAGACCATTAAGGTCTTGAAGGCCATATTAAAGAGTTTTTCTAGTCCACTCGGGGGCATAAGTTAACTAAGATCTGATCAAATCTGCTTAAGAAGATCACTCTACCACCAGAAGAGAACGAGAGAGGGTTAGGAGGGAACTGAAGTCAGGCAGGGAAGTCAAGAGAGTGGCAAAGGGATGAAGTGGAGAACCCCAAAGAACGGTGAGAGGTAGCAGGATGCCAGGCAGCGAGGTGGGCACCCAGGCTTAGAAGGTGGTCCCGGCTCCCCGCGGTCCCCCGGCCACGCCCACCCATGAGCCCTCCAGAAGCCCCGCCCCCCTAAGGTCCTCTCCAAGCCCAGGTCCCGCCCCGCCCAGTGCCCCTCATCTCCCGAGCTCCCTCCCCTCACCTTGGCCATACGGATCATGCGTTTGGCCACATCCAGATCGCCCTGGTGGTTCTGGCCGATCTCGGCAATAATGAAGCACGGGTGCTGCCCGCCTACCCAGCGCCCGGGACACAACTCCAGCTCAAGGGGCATCGCGGCGGCTAGCCCTCCGTCCCCTCAGCACCCGCCTCGGCGCGGCCGCTACCACCTCGCGTAGGTTCACCCGCTGCCCAGCCGGAGTAGCACGCCGGCCCCGCCACGTCAGCCCGCGGCCGCCGCGCAGCCAATCCCTGGGTCCCGCCTCGCTCCCGTTAGCCAATCGAAGGAAGGGGGCGGGGCCTCCCGAGAGGCGGATGAAGCGGTGGGACCCGGAAGTGCCTTAGCTTCTGGTGGGTTGGACAGGCTGCTCGCGGTCGGAAGACTTGGAATCTGACGGCCTCCCTTTCTCTGCGTGCACCTTTGAACAAACATACCCAAAGGATGCTAGCAGCAGGTGGTAATCTAAACCCAGCACCCAAGGGCGTGGGAAGACCGTGCCTACCAGTATGATGGGAGAAACGGATTGTGCAGGTAGTTCGAGCCCGCCCCTTGCCACTAACCGGACCTTGATCATGAATACTTTAGTCTTTCTAAGTATTTTCCTTTTTCTATGAAAGAGGAAATTGTATAGAACCCACCTCACAAGGTTTGTGGGATGATGTGTGAAAAACCTCCATCACAGTACTTGGCCCGTAGTGAGCTTTTCCAGTAAGCGATAGCCATTCCTACTATGTGAGAGACAGTAGGTTCAAAATTACATTGACTCTTCCAAAGCCTTCCAAAATGCTAGAACAGAGCTGGAATTAGGACCTGTACAGCCTCCAACCTAGGTTTCTTGCAATAAGCTATGTTGGGTTGCAAAGTTGAGAAATAAGAGTCAGTTTGAAGAAAAACATAATACTGATTCCCAGCTTGATTTATCAGAACTCATGAACAAAATAACAACAGAAAAGAGTGGAGGTGGCCCCTCTGGGTGCAAGTTGAGAAGGGTAGATTTTGGGCATATGCATAACTAAGATGAAATCCAACTAGTCAGGAGGAAAGGCAGATATGAAGTTTGAAGTAGAGATCTGGGCTGGAGAGAGATCTGGGAGTCATTCTGAGGAGATGACCTGTAATAGGTTAGCCTATTCAGCTACATTTATCAGGTCAGGTAATTTAAGTGAATTTGTGCAAATTTCATTGATTTATTTTTGTAATCTTAAAGAAATAAACTTACAATGTTCAAAAAATAAACAAGGCCAAAAAAAAAAAAAAAGGGTGAGGGAGGGAGGAATAGGGAAAGGGATCATAAGCAGGTGACAGAGACCACAGTGTGTCCTAAGGGAGACCCAAGGGTCAGAGGCCCAGAACAAGCCAAGAGAATGAGAAGCAAGAGAATGCAGCAGCAGCAGATTTGGAAAGGTAAGCAGCCAAGGTGGGTAAGGAAACAGAAGGGGCAAAAGAGGATCTTCAGACCTTTGCTTGGAAAAGTTCAGTTGTTAAAAGCAGATGGAAAGTGGACCCTGACTAGAGGCTGTTGGATTCTGTTGTAGGTTGAGGGACTCTGAAGATGTGCTCTTTTAGGTTCCAGGAGGAAACAACAGAGGAAAGAAGGAGTTTGCAGCAGAGTTTGTTCACCTGTGACTCGGGAGTGTGCAGACTGGGTGTTGTGTATGTGTCATGTTTCTCAAGTATAAAAGGCCTTTCACAGCTGAGTGAGACTGAGCAATAGACGCTGATCACAGAGAAAATGACATCCTGTCTATAACTTGGGCTAAAGAAAACATGGTTTTAAGTTACTTTTTTTTTTCATTTATGCATACAAGAACTGGGGTACAAGCCAGAGGCGTGGGTGGGGTGAGAGGATTCACCAGAGACAGAGTGGGGAGCAGAACAGGCAGGTTGAGTGAAGTACACTGCTGAGGGGAGCAGCAGGTGAGACAGGAGAGGTCTGCTGCGCCATGTGGGCCCCTCCCTGGCCAAGATTGAGCTGGTGTTCCAGTAACTGCGGATGCTTCATGGTGCGGTGCTTAACCCCTTGTGCCACCAAGGAGGGCCCTAATTACTTGTTTTTGAGTCGAAATTAAAGGGGGGAAAAGGAGAAATCTCATTTAAATAATACACAGTCATCCTATAAAACAAGTTAGGCTAATGTTATTTGTAATTAAGTAAAAACTTCTAGTAGATTAAGTTGTATTTTACTGTAGTAAGAAAGAAAGGGCTCAATTCCTTCTGCTTTTGTTTCTTATTTTAAAGATCATTTTCCTGTGCTCTCTATTGCTTTTCTGCTTGGAAAATGAATCAGTGTTCAGTCTATCAAAATGCATGAGAGCGGTGGTAAGGTTCTTCAAAAGACAAATTTAAACCTGTTATTAGCAGGACAGGCCAAGGAAGAAATTCACTTGAGAAACCAGAGTGCTGGATCATGGTCATAAAGTAGGATGTGGGGACCCGGTTCCCAGTGAGGCCCCAATGGCTGGCCTGACTGCTAAGCCCCTCCTGAGTTTGACTCCTGTAAAGTCTCCTGCAACAAGGACTCCTCCTTAATTTTTTCTACTCTATACTCCAACTCCATACACAAACTGCTTTGAACCCCACCTCCCCCTCAAGGCTCATGTCCTTTCACCTCCGGGCCTTGGCATAGGTGTGTTCCTGAGGCTGCAGAGCCCCACTTCTCCACCCCTGCCAGACTGAGCTGTTGCCTCAGCAACACCTCAATGATAAAGGAAACAAGAGTTGATCCTGACCTTTTATTGGCAGAGAAGGATGGGTCAAACTGATACTGGATTTGGGGCTTTAGGGAGGGTAAGCATACACACCCAACTCCAATCTTAGTAACAGGACGTTCAACGGATCAGTCCCTGGGACACAAAGCACATCACCATTGCCCCAGGGTGATCAAGCATGCTGCTCTTGTCTAACTAGAAAGGAGCCTTGTCTGCTATACCCACAGTAAGCCCCGCCTGGCCATCCTCTGCAGGTCCTTTAGTGTAGCTCAGAACCATCTCGAATCTGCCCAACAGTCTTCTTTGAACTCTTACAAGACCCTCTTCCTTGTTCATGTATTACCCTTTATGGCAACCCTTTTTCCTCTTGTCTTTTGTTCTCGCTGGACTGTGAACTCCTTTAGGTCAGAAACCATCTGGAAAATGTAGCTTCAGCCATAGGGGAACAATGGGAATAAGAAGGCCAGCCTCTGTCCTTATGTTGCTTAGGATCAGTCCTACAGGGCTGGGAGCTCTTGAGAGTAGGTCTTGGAATGTTTCCTGCTCTATTCTGAGCTCCAAGCACAGGACCTCTTAACATCACCTGGATGCCGATAAACATTTTCTGAGTGCACAAGTGCAGAAAATGAAAGATGACAGAGAAGACTGAGGCACGGTCTCTTCGTATGTTTACTTCTAAGGCCACATTCAATCTTTTAGGGAAGCATGACTATTCCCAGAGTTGCTCATGAAGTCAGCTTTCTGGAAAATTCCTCTAAGGAAGAAGTGAAGTATTGACCCACCCACGATCCCCAACCCTAGCTGCCAAGGACCTGCCCTGGGGTTTTGGCCAAAGTGTCTGATTCTCCCAAGGTTCTCAGTTTTTCCATTCACAGGCATCACACACATCTACTTCCTGCTTCTTCAGTCTTGGGGCTCATCTCTGTATCATAAAAGTCATTTTTTTAATAGGTCCCTGAGAAAATAAGCCTACCAGCCTGGGCTTGTATGGCAGATGAAAGTCAACTTTTGTCTCCAGGGAAAGATTTTGGGGCCTCCCTGGTGGCGCAGTGGGTTAAGCAACGCACTATGAAGCAAACCGCAGTCACTGCAGCACGAGTTCAATCCCTGCTGCTGTCCAGGGAGGGGACCCACATGGTGCAGCAGACCTCTCCTGCCTCGCCCCGCTGCTCCCCTCAGCAGTGTACTTCTGTTGATCTGCCTGTTCTGCTCCCTGCTCTCTGTGGTGAATCCTCTCACCCCCCACACCTCTGGCCTGTACCGCAGTGCTTGTATGCATAAATAAATAAATCTTTAAAAAAAAAAAAAAAGAAAGATTTTGACCTTCCATTTCCCAAATGCTACCTTACTCTCACGTCCAACAAATTGTACCTGAGGGCCTGCTCATGCCAGGCACTAGGAATAGGATGGGGAACAAAGGGTGTGTTCCTTTTCCTGTAAACTAATTTATAGTAAAAGTAAACTATACCAATATACACATAAAACCATAAATTATAGTTAAGACAATGAAGGAAACAAATTAGAGACAAATAAGGGTATCACATTCCTTCTCTGCCTGTGCTTGGTGCCCACAAGACAATGAAAAAGTATATTATCCTGAAAAGAGCACAGGACTTGGAATCACTGTGCCTGGTTCCATTCCCAGCTCTGTCCCCTTCTGCTGAACTACTCGACTTCCTGCAAAATGGGGGAAATCACCACCAGAGGGCAGTAGTGAGGGCTGCCTTATGGCTCCTTTTTAAGAACCCAGAAGTGCTGAGACAATGAGGAAGGGGTTTCATAATCTGCTCACTGACTGGTTATCCACTGCCTGCAGCCTTCAGAAATTTCCCTGCCCTCAGACCTCTTCCTCACAGTCGGCCATGTACCATATCCCATCTCCCTCTGGGTTCAGCTCCTCCCTACACTCCCTAGTCGTCCCTGCAGTTAAGACAGTGTAACTGGTGTGTTTCCACCATCTCTTCTTACCCTTAATTTCCAAGAGTCCCCAAAGCTTTAACAACTTTCACTCTTCTCTCTTTATATGGCTATAATGTGAATCAGCAGAGCTGAAAGAGCAAATAGTTTGGGATAACTGACAGGAAGCTCTTCTATTCACAGGCTTTAAGATTTGTCTTCATGAGTGACTCCCAGACATTCACCAACAGCCTGGCCCTGGTGTCCCTGGTTGTGTCTTTCCTGGGGTAAGGTAAGCTGGCTAAAACCGAGACGGAATATTATTGTTGGTGTTATGTCACTTCCTTGAGAGCTGTTTCTTGTGAGTGCAGGCTGACCTCTGTTTGTATGTGATATAAGCCAGACCACTAGGTTGGCTTCTATTTTGTGGGTCCCACTGTCAAACTAACTTTATCTGTTGGAGTATCACTTCAAAATAAAAAAGAATGAAGTGCTGATGCGCACTATAACATGGATGAAACTGGCATTGGAACCTTGTTGCATGAGTATTTTATAGTTGAAATATTCCAGAATATTCAACTGTGATAAGTTGTGGAAAAAAGTGGTTGGGGACTAGATGAGCTGATGGATGCTGTCAAATATTTGCAAGGAAGAACGTCCTTAGGAAGGTGGAATTAGACTTTTCCTCCCTTCTATGTTTCCATGGAGCAAAATTAGACCCAAGATTATCATAGGAAATTGGATAAATAAGCTTTTCTAAAAGTTGGTTTATAAAACTTGGTAATAAAAAGTGAAAAGTTGCCTTACGGTTCGAGAAAGAACTTTCCTTTGTTCTAAGGTGGAATACACTGCCTCCAAAAGAGTGAGCGCCTTATCACTGAGGTATACTAGAAGGTATACAGAAGTCAGGTAGGCATGTTGCCAGCGAGTTCCCAGAAGGATCGACTAGATGAGATCTGGTGTCTTCTACCCTAGTGAGACTCATTTCACTGCATTTGGAAATGGCCATGGGTGTCTGGAGATACAATTTTGTTAGCTCCAGATTAGTGGGTTCTGATTCGGGGGATCTCAGACACCTTTGTAAAATGGATTTCTATCATCTGCTGCCAGTATAGCTCTATGTTCCTTAAAATTATCTTTCCGCCAGTGTTTGAAGGGAGATACTTGGACATGCATTTCCTAAGGGCCAGAATACATTTTGAGAAATGCGTCATTAGGTGATTTCATGGCTGTGCAGACATCCAAGAGTGGAACTACACAAACCACACATCCAGGCTATATATAGGGATTACGTCATAGAGTGGTCTGTCATCGGCAGAAATGTTATGCAGCATATGACTATCATGTGAATTAGCATAGCTGAAAGAGCAGATAGTTTGGGATAACTGACTGAGACGGGATCACAAAGTTAGTAAGTGGCAAATCAGCTTTTTGACTCTGCTCTCCACACATGAGTTCTCAGGTCCTTTGAATCACATTGCTTGTTTGGTCAGTCAGCTAGCTGGAGGGCATTTAAGCATCTGACTGCCATTCTCTGCCTAGAGGTTTCCACAGTTCACTTGTTTGGTGTTATGAATTGAAGTTTGTCCCTCCAAAATGTGAGTTCTAACACCCAGCACTCTTGAATGTGACCTTATTTGGAAATGGGGACATTGGAGATGTAATTTAGTTAAGGTGTGGTTATTAGGAAGGGATCTAACCCAATATAATTAGTGTTCTTAAAAGGTACACCTTTTTTTAAAGATTTGTTTATGCATACAAGAGCTGGGATGCAGTACAGAGGTGCAGGGGGTGAGAGGATTCACCAGAAACAGAGTAGGGAGCAGAACAGGCAGATTTACTGAAATACACTGCTCAGGGGAGCAGCGGGTGAGGCAAGAGAGGTCTGCTGCACCATGTGAGTCAGCTCCCTGGCCGGGGATTGAAGTCATGCTACAGTGGCTGCAGATAGTTTCACAGTGCTGTGTGCCTTAATCCCCCACGCCACCAGGGAAGCCTCTATAGTTACACCTTTGAGATATTTCAGGTTCAGTTCCAGACCACTCCATTAAAGTAAGTATCATAGTAAAGTTACACAAAGCTTTTGGTTTCTGGTGGGCATGTTATGCTTACGCTGTACTGTGGCCTATTGAGTGTGCAGTAGCATCATGTCTAAAAATAAATGTATATTGCCTCCCTTGGGGCGCAGTGGGTTAAACAATGCACTATGAAGCAGACCGCAGCCACTGCAGCACGAGTTCGATCCCTGCCGCTGGCCAGGAACAGGATCCACATGGCATAGTAGACCTCTCCTGCTTTGCCCGCTGCTCCCCTCAGCAGTGTGTTTCAGTCAGTCTGCCTGTTCTGCTCCCTGCTCTGTCACTAATGAATCCTCTCACCTCCCTGGACTCTAGCCTGTACCCCAGCTCTTGTATGCATAAATAAATAAATCTTTAAAAAAATAATAAAAATAAATGTATATACCTAATTTAAAACTATTTTATTGCTTAAAAAACATTAGTCATCATCTGAGCCTTGTAATGTGTTTACTGACAGAGGATCTAGTAAAACACGGTCTGTAAAGCAAAGCAAAGCGAAGTACAATTAAGTGAGAGTAGCTGTAAAAGGAGGACATTTGCACCAGAGACACACATACATACAAGGACATTCCCATGAGGGACATGAAGAGATAGCTGTCTAGAAGAAAAGGAGCTAGATATGGAAAATTCCTTTGCTCTCAGCCCTCAGGATGATGAACCAATCCTGCCAAGACCATGATCTTGAGCTTCTAGCCTCCAGAACTGACATGATAAATTTCTGTTTAAGCCACTAAGTCTGTGGTATTTTGTTACAGCAGCTCTAGAAAATGAACACACTTGGTCATTGAGAAAATGTACACTGAATGCTGTGCCAGTGTGCCAGGCCCCACAACGGGAATCAGATATGTAGCCAGACACAGTCTAACAGGAGACAAGACAGGGAGGAGGCAGCCAGGACCAGCACTGTGACAAGTCACCAAACCTGCTGGGCTGTGGGGGAGGCTGTTGCCTTCGCCTGACTCTTGAAAAGGGGATGGGTTTTGTTTGTGCAGATGGAGGAAGTGATTAGCTGGAGGAGGCAGTGTGAACACAGTCAAAGTGAAACACACAGAAATGTGCGGGTGGCCAGGGCTAGCAAGGCTGGAAAGGTAGTCAGAAAAGCATGTTTTCTCTGTTCAGGGGCGTGGGGGCGCTCAGAACTGGAAGTCATTGAAAGATCCTGGATTATATGACAAGCCAGGCTGTGTGGATGTCCCTTGTTTTGTGTAGGGAGGACACCTGGGGGTCTTGAGGGAACTTGAATTCCTTCCACCTCATTTCTTCTGTCTGTCACCCGTCAAAGCACCAGCCTTTTTTTTTTGGTCACAAGTAGGATTTAGGATCAGTCAGACTTGGAGAGGCTCAGGCCTGAGCTTGGCAGGGGGGTTGTGGGTAGAGTTTGCATAGGTTGGGGGGGGTAGGGGGGGCACTGGGTAACTATAGAAGCAGGGAAACGGTGAGCTGATGTCCCAGCAGAAAGGGAACCAAGGGTAGGTCAGGGACAAGGCGGGGCCCCAAGCCAGTCACTGGAATAGATAGTCAAGCAAGCGCATGGTAGGCATTCCCATTCCCAGAGGTTAGAGGGGGTCCTGTCGAATTCTCGGGTATCCCCAGGGTCCTGTTACCCACTCCCTGATACCCCCAGTGTGGGGTCACCCACTCTGTTAGATGCCCCGTTCTCCCCTGGCACCTGCTGCAGCAGCAGCCGCCACGTGCTGGAGCTTCCCAGCTCTTCTCAGCTAGTTACCCTTCACAGGCATCCAGCAGTTTCATACCCAGAAAGCTGGCAGGAAGCTTCAATCTGTAAATGAGAAAACTGATTTCTAAAAAATGAGGGTCTTTTCCAAGTTCACTGAGGTACGGCTCCCTCCCACAAGGAAATTATGATGACTGAGTGGGAGCTGTCAGGTTTAGAGGGTGTCCCGTCTGTCTGCATCCCACTGAGCATTTCATGCTTCCGACCCTGAGAACTCTGTTCTCTCTGGAACCTGAGACCAACAGGCTCTTGTTAGCCCTGAGGAGCAGCATGTGGCAAAGCTGTGTCAGAAACCATCAAGTCAGCCACTTACTGGCTACGTGACTGTGGTAAGGCACTTTACCCCTAAGTCCCGGAGGTTCGACATCTGTGAAATGGAGATTGCACTTTTATTGTTTTGCAGGAAGGTTGTGGATTGATAGAATCAACAAATGGCCAGTTTTCGGTCCCTCTAACCCGGAGTGACACTGCCCCCAGTGGCACATGTGTGTACTGTTTGTGCTGATGCAAGTCTTAAGGGACCCCTCCCAGGACACTGACCCTCCTGACTGTAAGTCAGACCACGCCCACAAGTATTCTTCCTGCAGTTCTAGCAGTAGGATACGTTTCAGCCATTCCTGGGGCACAGTCGTCATTCAGCAATGTCCAATTAACTGTCACAGCCTCACTGGCTGCCTGCTGCTGGTCTATGCCTATCTACTCCATCAGCCTAGAATACACATCGCTGATGTTGTCCACCAGTCCAACCCTCATTTACTCTTCAGGCGGGGTCTGAGGCCACTGCTAGTAAGAGCATGAGTAACTATGCTGTGGCACCCCTGCTGCTGGTCAGGACCCAGATCTGTGTAAAATAGAGCTGCAAGCTCGATTGGCGTGGGCCCCATATCTTTAGTTGGGGAAATGGAGGGTTGCGGAGGGGCAGTGACTCAAGATCAGATACTAGCTAGTGCCTGGGCTGGGACTAAGACTGGTCTCTGGGTTCTTTTTTTTTTAAAGATTTATTTATACATGCAAGAGCTGGGGTGTAGATCAGAGGTGTAGGGGCAGGGAGAGTGAGTAGGGAGCAAAACAGGAAGATCTACTGAAATACTGAAATGAGGGGAGCAGAGGACGAGACAGGAGAGGTCTGCTGCACCACGTGGGTCACCTCCCTGGCCAGGGACCAAACTAGGGTGGTGGCTGCCTATAGCTTCATAGTGCTGCATCTTAACCCCTTGTGCCACCAGGGACAACCTGGTCTCTAGGTTCTATTTGAGGTTTTCCTCACCCCTCCACTCCTTCTTTCCCAGGGCTTGAAGGCTGGAAATGAATACTAAACCCCTTCCTGGCCTGGGATTAAATCCCCTTAATCAGATCCAGTAACTCTAAGGGGATTTTTTTTCTCTACATACCCAACACCTCTGGGACGTGTTATAAAATACCTGGTCAGGGATTATGAAGCTGACCTAATTGGCTCTGGAAATAACTTCTACACTTACTGCATTTAGTGGTTTTCCTGCAGACCAAGTGTTTGGCTGGCCTGTGCTTAAGTGGAAGTCACTGGTAACTTGACTCCCTTTCCAAACTGTCAACACAGTGGTATCATCAGCCTCATTAAAATTGGTATCAGCACAACTTGACAGGGCTGGGAAAGGTGAAGGTCATGGTGTAAGGGTAGACCCACATATGTGGCCGTCTCACCTTTGGTGATGTAGCCCAAACAGGAATGCCAGACATGGGAACTCTGCCATCACTGTCACTTGGATCCTGGTTAAGGGTACAACCAGTGGAGATGGTGTGGAGCTAGCATCTTACACAAGATGGGCAGCATTTCCATCAGGGCCTGGATTCCTGTAGCAGGGATGAACTAAAAGTAAAAGCACCAAGCTGAAAACAGAGCCCTGTGGCTTACAGGCTAGCTCCTTTTACAATAAACCGGTTAGTCTTGAGCCAGCTCGTGACCTCTGCCATACCTGTTTGCCACCCCTACATGGAGCAATGTTCCAACCTTTCATTTTAAGACAGCTGCAAATGCCATCATGGCATACAGGGAGAGCAGTGACTGGATTGAAGATGGTGTGTGGGACCTGCTTCCACAGAGAAAGTGGGACCTTCATCCCACCCATCACAGCTCCTGCCCAGCTCACACATCCTAACTCAAACACCATTCTCTGCAAAAGGTAGAGGCAAACCCACTCTTGCAGAGGCAAACCCACTCAATGGTCTCCTTTAGGTGGGACAACCCTAGAAATATGGTCTCATCACCAAAAAGCTTATTTCCCAAGATTTGAGTTTTTAGACAAAGGGAGCTGAGTCTTAAGCTCTTCCCAGTAGTCAGAATGTCACTTCTAGAAAATCCAAGTTTAAAAGAAAAACATGATAGAAATAAAACCTGGCTGTATAGTTCCCTACACATCCTCACTGGCCAGATAGTAGGTCAGTAATTGCAGAAGGTTTGAGCTTAAAGCCTTTTAGGACAGGGTTTCATGTACAGCTGTTTCACCTGTCATCTGAATCTAAATGTACTAAGCAATCCCTACCTGTTCACCAAGCTCCTTCCCCTCTTCTCCATTCTACCTAAACCTTATTTACACATGCAGCTCAAATTTTTTCTAGGTTAAGGTCCCCAATCCTTCTAGTTGGGTATCATCTTTCCAACTTCTGAATTACCTTAACACTTACTGGTTCTCTTGTTGAAGATGCTAGTAAATGTAACTTCCATGTCTGTCTTCCCTCCCCTACTACTATTAACCGGGACCATCACAGGGCTGGTTTATCACTAGCTCACCAACCCCATCCCTGTTGCCCAACAAGGAACCTGGCAAATCTCAGGTGATTAAACACTAGAAAGTCTGTAAACTTGAAAAAAGCAGGGAAGACAAAAATCACCCAAAGTTACTGTTTGACATTTGACAACAAACTACAAAACCTAAGGATAGCTAGGCTACGTTAGAAATCAATTTGTAATATATCAAATGTGCCAAATAGCAGATATGTACATAGAGGAAATAAGTACCTATTAAACCACAAATCAAGTTTTAATTTCCTCTGTGAAAAGTAAACTACCTCTTTGAGAATTCATGTTTAGAGCAAACGATATGGTAGGTCCACTGACACTGTGACTTTTCTAGTTGTACACTCAAATTAAACCTAGTCTTTTATCTTCACCCCCCCACCCGTCATTCCAGTAGCTATATACTAAAAAGTATCAATAGCTAAGATTTTCTGAAACCTCAAATCTTCTACAACAAAAAATATTGACAATTACTGAGTCATTGACTATAGACTGCAATGTATCTTAGCCCCTTCCCCCCCCAATCTCTTCAAAATCTGACCTCAGGCAGGGCCTACTCATGCCTCAGCACAGCTTTTCACATGTCCTACTTCCTGAGCACGCCTGTCTTGATAACAATACCTGCCAGTCAAGGACTGTATGTTTCAGTCTCGGTGCAATGCCCTTTTTTCTTTAGACTGCCCTATCAGTGAGGGTCACGAGCCATCAGTGCTACAAGGGACATCACAAGCCATTTGGTCACACCTCCAGAGGTCAACACAAGGTCACACAGGAAACTTAACAGCAGAGCCAGAATTATAATTCATAGTTCCTCAGATTCAGATTAAGGCCTTTTCCTTTATGTTACCCTCTTTTCCTTAATGTGTCTATTATCTGAATCTAACATTTTTATTGGCTGGCTTTTAGGGGATACACCTCAAATATTCTTCTTTTAAAAACCTATCTCATTTATTCCCAGTCATCAAGAATGAGAATTACATTTATATGTCAAAGATACTACATGTGTATATTTCCTCTCTCAACAACCAGTTCATCAGTATATTTTAACATGAGCTTACAATTAAAGTCTAATTTAAAAATGTAAGCATACAACTAGGCTTTACCAAAGAGTAAAGGTGTTTATTTCACTTGAATTCTTAAAAATACTTTTTTTGGCAGTTGTCACATAAAATGTCCTAATGTAAAAAAATTTCATTAAAAAAGGAAAGCATGAAAAACAGACCCAAAATGTTAAGATTTTATTTACAAAGCTTCTTTGTTGTACAGAAAGTAAAAATGCTGTTACAACCTTGGTGTAACTGGTAGCCACAGATGGTTGACTCACCAGTCACAGCTATCCCCGCTACAGCAAGAGTCTTACACGAAAACCTAACAACGCTTACAATTTGTTGGGGTGAAGTCCCCAAGCTTGGTGGTGGGTTTCCAAGAGGGACTAAGTGGAAGGCGGAATGTCACAGGAACTATTCTTTGGCTCTTTGGGTGGGTGGGTGTCCTGGGGTTTGTATCACAGCTACCTTTTTTTTTTTTTTTTTCCAAACAGCTACCAAATCCAAATGCGCAGTCCAACCAATACTGAACAGTTCTTTTTTTTTTTTTTTGATGTTTATTTGGATTTTAATCATCTTCTCCTTCATCATCTGTTTCCCGCTTCCTTTTTTCTCCTTTACCACTTTCTTCCTCCTCTGCACAATAACAAAAATCCATTTGAGAAAAGCAGAAAGACATGCAGCCTAAGTTATTGCTAAGTTATAACAATGACTTTTTTGATGGTAGGACGATAAAGAAGCAAGCTTTATCAATCGACAATCAAAAGGTATTAATTTTTAAAAAGGCATAAATAGTGACCACAGAAGCAACAAGAGTAAAATGCCATCAACCCCATTTTCTCAATTTTAAGTTGTTGTCTTCCAAATGTTTATTTTTCTAATACTTATTGGTCCCAACAATTGTTATTTAAATTATAGCAAGGACTTTGGAGTTACCTACCCTGTGACCATCAGTGGGCCACTTAACCTCCTAACCTTGTTTCCTCATTAGAGAAATGAGGACAATGGTACCGATTTCACAGGGTTATTCTGAGGATTATATGGAATATACAAAATACTTAACTTAGAACATAAAAATATTCAAATTATAGCAGTATTAACTATAAAGGAATTTCTTAAAACCCTTAGGTATGTAAAACATCGTCCCCTGCTCCACATTATTGTTCTTTCAACTAGTAAAACTTCACGGTTATCAGTAATAGTGACTAGATCTGTGTTAAATTATGTTCCCAAAAGTAACTTAAAAGGCAGGGACACAGTCCTAACTGTTGTTGTATTCAGTGCAAATTTAGTCCATGGCAGAGACAGCAGATGCTGGGAAAGTTAAAACCGTGAGAAACCTGGTTTGCGGAGACTGGCACAAATATGAGAATCTATACAATGAGCATTAAATAAATGAATGCCTCATGAGTTTTGGTTGTGATGGGGAAATAACACTGACAAAATTGAAAAGGTGCTATTTATATACAGTACAAAAATTATGATTCAATGAGTAAGATTTTTTAATCTTTTTTGGAAGTCCCAAACAAAGAAATCTCATGCCTGGCAGTAATCCAAATGACAGGGTTTAAAAATAAATTTGAACTATAGGGACTGAGGACCAAGAAAGACTCTTATTCCCCGGAGGTGGTTACTAGTATCTATAGAGATGGTAGAGTCCACCTCAAAGATGCAGTCACAGGGCTACGCAGGCACCTGTGTGGACCATCACAGGCAAGTGCATTTTGTTTTCTTATATATAAAATCTTATTCCTAAATTAAGGGATACCCTCATTTCCCCAGTTTTTTTTGTTTTTTTAAAGATTTATTTATTTATGCACACAAGCACTGGGGTACAGGCCAGAGGTGTGGGGGGGGGGGTGAGAGGATTCACCACAGAGAGCGGGGAGCAGAACAGGCAGATCAACAGAAGTACACTGCTGAGGGGAGCAGCGGGCACAGCAGGAGAGGTCTGCCACGCCATGTGGGTCCCCCCCCTGGCCAGCAGCAGGGATGGAACTAGTGCTTCAGTGGCTGCGATTTGCTTCGTAGTGCGTTGCTTAACCCACTGCGCCACCAGGGGAGGCCCTCCCCAGTTTTTAACTAAGGAAAACCAGAGTACATGTGAACCCACCTTCATCCTCATCCTCATCCTCATCCTCTTCATCTTCATCAACTTCTCCATCCTGTCCAAAATCTTCTTCCTAAAGGATGGTAAACATAACAAAGAAATATATAATTTGCTAGTAGATGTAGTAATCTATCATAGAGAAAACTATATTTTAAGCTACTCAGATATACGGAGATGTTAATTTTTCTTAATAAGTTTATTATTTAAATAATAACAATAAAGACACAAAAGCCAAAAATGAAAAGACAAGGACAAATTGGGGGCACTTGGTGGGGAGGAGGAAGAGGGAGGATGGAGGGAACATGGGAGCACAGGGGACTGAGGTGATGGTGCACTGGTGATATGGTGATGGGGAATACAAAGGGATTAAAACTGATGTCAAATATATATAAATTAAAGGGGGAAAAATTAAATTTATTATTTTTCTTAAACTGCATTTTATCTGCCAGACATGTTTGAGTAATAGACAGCTTAAGGATATTCAAGGAATGATATTAAGAGCCTCCCTGGTGGTCCAAGGGGTTAAGCACCGCACTATGAAGCAACCACAGCTACTGCAACATGAGTTCGATCCCCCAGTCAGGGAGGTGACCTACATGGTGCAGCAGACCTCTCCTGCCTGGCCCGCTGCTCCCCTCAGCGGTGTATTTCAGTCAATCTGCCTGTTCTGTTCCCCACTCTGGCTCCGGCTGTGAACCCCTCCACATCTCTAACCTGCACCCCAGTTCTTGTGTGTATAAATAATCTTTTTTAAAAAAGATTTATTTATTTCTGCATACAAGCACTGGGGTACAGAAGTGTGGGGGGTGAGAGGATACACCAGAGACAGAGTGGGGAACAGAATAGGCATACTGAAATACACTGCTGAGGGGAGCAGCAGGCCAGGCAGGAGAGGTCTTGCGGTACCATGTGGGTCACCTCCCCAGTTGGCAGCAGGGATCAAACTCATGCTGCAGTGGCTGCAGTCTGCTTCATAGTGCGGTGCTTAACCCATTGTGCCACAAGGGAGGCCCAATAAATGAATCTTTAAAAAAAAAATTTTTTTTTAAAACAAATTTCAATATAGGTTATTTAAATTTGGTACTAGCTACATTTTTTTTTAAATGATTCATATCACTTTTTAAAAATTAACATTTCTGCCTTCATGCAGTCCCATAATTCTACCACCACTGCAGCAATTGTGATATGACCATCACCACAGTCCTTTTGTTCTTCCTCCCCTGTTCTAGCCCCACTTCCTCCCCATCCCGATGTATACCTCAGATCTGGAATTTCAACACAGATTTAGACAAAGGTTCCTATACTCCCAATCTTATAAAAACAATCAAGAGTTTCATTTCATTAAACACAAGATTATACAAATACTAATCTTCTGTACAACAAAAGAATGTGATTTTTAGTAACATCTAATTTTCTTTTCATAAACCTCCCTGAAGGTCAGAGTTAAGTCACTCCTTTCTCCTGTCCTTCTATGACATTCAGCTCCTCAAAGAGTGAATTACCAGTTGTCCCCAAAACTACACTGCCTGCTCTTTCAGGGCAGGGACACATTCTTTTTTATTTCATCCCCAACTCTTCAACACAAGCATGTATTTACTCATTAAGCTGAATATCAAGGTAAGTTCAGATGTGGAAAACATACCCTTTCCCCATTTCAGTATGAGAAAGGAACAGTCATACCATTAACTTTCAACTTTTCAGTTTGCTTATTACCCTACTAAATGAATGAATGGCAAACACTGCTTTCTCCAAAGTTAAAGGGTCCAAATTAACTCTGCAGAGTCAAGTACTGTGTCTAATTAGCATTTAGCAAGCATTCCATTTAGGATTTATTAAAAGGGGATAAAACAAAAGTAACCATACTACCAATGTCTAGTCACAGTATACTGATTTCTTCAGAACTTTCTCTTTTTTTCTACAAATAGGAAGAAGCAGGGCAACAAACATGTATACAGACCTCCCCACTGACTTCATCTTCGTCCTCTTCCCCTTCTACATCTTCGTCTTCATCTTCATCCTCTTCATCCTCAAACTCTTCCTCCTCACCATCCTCATCTTCTTCATCCTCTTCATCTTCTCCTTCTGAAAATGGTGCCAAAAAAAGAATTCATTCAATTCTCTTGATGTCTCGTGGGCACACATACTAAGATGTCAGAGAGCTTTGGATTGGTCTGCACAGGAAAAATGCTGGGCTCTGCCAGCATCGAGGAAGACCAGGGCCTTGTCATCTTCTTTCCACCAAACTGCCGCAGCTCAGCCCCTTTGTCCAACGGAGCCCTGTGAAATCTGGCTAAGTCCAGGTGAACTAAATGTACCCTGTACTTACTGATGAAATCCGATGTCTGAGATTTGCTTCAAAATAAGGGGGAAGGAGATCAGTTTGAATTATTGAAACTCAGTCCTGGGAACAAAGTCAATTCTTTCTACCTTTGTAGCTATATCTGAAAATTTCTGTAGTAAAATGCTAAAAAAGAAAAAAAGTTACTTCTCTAGTATAAGAATATTACCACAAAGTGAGCTGTCCAAATCAGCAAGTGGGGAGACACTCCTAATAACCCCGTGGCAGGGAGCAGGACTTAGAGGCCCTGTGCCCCATGTCTCAGTGGTGGTGCTGACCCCCCAGTCACGCAGTCCTTACCCCTCTGCCGGGTAACTGCTGGCTCTCTCCAACCCCTGGTCTCTGTACGTGTCTCCCCTTCTCCATTTGCCCCATGCAGACTCCGTATCACTTCCTCAGGCCAACTTGCCAGCTTGTGCTCTCTCATGAGCGCCTGGTACTTCCTTACTACCATACACTTTGCTCACCTGTGGTTATCTATTTAGTTATGATTGTTTAACCTCTCTATTCTTAGTAGATAGTAAGCTCCAACAGGACAGGAATGATACCAAGTTTTTTCCCCCCTCTGTAATAATTTCCCACAGTGCCTGGCACTTAGGCAAATGCTCAAATATTTGTTGTCTGACAATCTTGGCTCTCAGAAACTGCCACCACCTTCTAAAGGATTCCCTTCACAGTTTGTGCACATGTGGCCATTCAACCTGTTTAACATAAACTTTGACAACAAATGGTCTTTACTAAGAACCTTCAGTGAAGAGTTTGGAAGGTGAGAGACATTGTATTCTGGGTCCACTTTACCAACTAACATCCCAACTCTTTCTCTCTTGTCTCAAATCTGCCAGAAAACAAAACTGTAAAAATGCTATTAGAGTACTACACTTATTAACTACAACCAAACTGTGGGATGTTTTTCCACCTCACTTTCCTTGACCAATCCTGTATTATGTTTATGTACTTTTAAAGAAAGGAAGTATCAAAAGAATACTTCAGATATAATAATAACAAATCCTAAGAGAATGAGTTTTCTTCAGGCTGACTAATGTGAAAACTAATCTCTCTGCTTCCTCTAGTTACTTGAAGTCCAGAAACCGTTTATCTTCAGAGTCACTGAAAGTAACATAAACCAGTCATGGTTTAAGGGAGAAGCAAAAGCTAATCAGGAGGGGTACTTGGGACAGATCAAATATATAAAAGCTACATATCTTAATTATACGTTATGGTCAGAGGTTATTTTCCCTTTTCTAAAGAGGAAAAAAAAAAAGGGAAGTCAAACTATAGTACTTTATAATCACTACCTTTTTAAATTCTAGTCACAAATTAAAGACAGGAAAGCAATCTAATTTATATTTTTTGTTATATCAAACAGGTACCAAGTACCTACCTACAAGGTGCTAGGCCCTATGAAAAAAAAAGAGAAAAGACAGTACCTACTCAAGAAGGCAATGGCAGCATAGCTGGAATAGATAAAGACTAGTGACGAGTATTACAAAAGAGGTAAGGCAGGAATGCATGAGAACCTAACCTAGCTTGCAGATAGCAGTAAATGCTTCCTGGAAGTGTTGACACAGTTGTTGGTTAAGGGTAAGGAGGCAGTAACTAAAAATGAGGAAGAGTTAGAAAGGGAGAAAGACAAAAGATGATGGTCCTTTAAACAAAAATCCTAAGTACTTGAATGGGCTGGAGCAGTAATGATACCTAGGCTCCAAATTCAAGATTAATTAGCTAAAGAACCATTTTTATTTTGGATCACTTGAAGGTTTCCATAGCTTATTAAAATCAGGGGCCCTGGGGCCTTCCTAGTCGCACAGGGGTTAAGTCGCAGCACTATGAAGCTATCCACAGCCACTGCAGCACTGAGTTTGATCCCCAGCCAGGGAGGTGACCCACATGGCACAGCAGACCTCTCCTGTCTTGCCCTTGCTCCCCTCAGCCGTTTATTTCAGTCAATCTGCCTGTCCTGCTTCTCCTTTCTGTCTGTCCTTTACCCCAGTTCTTGTATGCATAAAGTATCTTTTTAAAAAAATAAAATGTAGGGGTCCTAGGCTCCAAATCTAATGGAACATATTCAAAGACAAGAATGTTAAGTGTATTAGAACCTTTAAAAGGCAGAAACTAAGGTTCACTGGCTGTTATACCCACTTACCTTCATCCTCCTCCTCTTCATCGACACCATCCACCTCAGCATCTGAGTCAGGGGCTTCTCTATCCTCTTGGTCATAGCCATCCAAATAGGTCAGCTGAGGCAGAAGCTTGAAAACACTCTCTCGGTAGTCATTCAGGTTAGTGACCTCACAGTTAAACAGATCCAGGCTTTTCAGACATTCCAACTTTTTCTGAAGGGTCAAAAAATACATCTCCTAAACCAAAGGAACAACGCAACAAAACCCATCTCCTAGAGTTAAAATTCTGAACTCTGTATTTCAATTAACTGTTACTCATTAATCCTTGCACACAGGAAAACATTTCAAGTCCTTTGCATTCTTTGTATTAGGCCACTAGATTTTAACTAGTCCTTTCCTTCTGTATTCACCCTGAGAGAACTCTCCTTTTCTGGTAGTAATTAGTTGTCAAGAAACATGAAGTTGAAATATTAAAATTTAATCTTTTCACAGTAGGAAGCAAATCAAGCAGAATAATAAACTTGTCTCAAAACTAACTCAAACATTTGAGTAATCACATGGTCAGTATGAATCTGCTTGGTATCAAGCATAGTCTTCATTGCTTTGGGGTGTCAGAGATTCAATTGACAGTCCAGTCTCAAGGTGCTTGAGAACACAGATGTTAAACACTAGAGAATAGACAGTAAAAGTGTGAAGTGTGATGTTATTTTTCTGGAAGATAGGCGTCAATACAGGCTGGGGGAAAAAAGGAAGGGGGACGCACAGTCAAAATTTCAAAAATAGAGGACTATTACCACTTTATTTTTTTTAACTTTTGGCGAAAAGATTGGTATTCAACCAGACCTTTGTGTTATCAAATTCATCTGATTTACCATACCTTGAAACTTTGTTGTAATACTTCCTTTGTTTAGAATTCTAGTTTCATCTACTAAAAAGTTACAATCTAAAAACTTGGCTCAAGAAAATTTTCTGAATAGCCAAAGTGGAACAGGAAAATGTCCCTATACCATTTCTCAGACCTTCATTTGTTTTATCAGTGTACTATACTAGTATTCCAATCCAGTTCTATTCAGTTTTGAGTAAAGGAGAATTAAGAGATTGGAAAGGTAGAGAACATCGTAAGCAAACATGAGGACAACAAAAGGAAATGATTTTATAAAGAAGGGGGCCAAGTCTATAAAAAGCAAACATAAATCTGAAATAACTATGTAGTCCTGTGCCCTTTGGAATAGAATAAACCCAGAGGACATACGGCTATATAGGCCTTAATGATTCTGAATGAAGAGAACAGGCTTGGTATTCTCTAAAGAAAGCAGAATTAAAAATAATTAAAAGGCTCTTTGCTCAAGTTGCAAAAAAGAATTGTTATTTAAAAGCATTGATGCTTTATTGGGAAAGCTATTTCAACATTCACAAGGAGCTAGGGGAGAAATAGAGATGAAACAAAACCTTGTCTTTTGGCCTTGAAATAACTATGTAGTTCTGGAAGCGAGGAAATGGTATAAAATCTTTGCTTGACAGCAGGGTTTGGCAAACAATGGTCCATTCCAGACTGCCACCTGTTTTTGTGAAGTACGTTTATTGGAACACAGCCACAATCATTTGTTTATGTATTATGTATGGCTTCTTTCGTGCTACAATATCGAAGCTGCGTAGTTGTGACAGAGACTGTATTGGCCCACAAAGCCTAAAAGATTCACTGTCTGGCTCTTTAGAGGAAAGGACTGCTGCCACCTGGACTTACAGAATCTTCATCTTCCTGACCAAAGAAGAGACTCCAGTTGTTTTGTTCTCACAAAATTCCAAGTGTCCTTGGGCTAAAAGCCAGGCAGAGAACACAGAACAGGGGAAATGTACTCCTCAAAAAACACAAATGTACAATGATCCAAGAGTCTATGGATCATTATATATGCTTATAAGTTAATACTGTGAGGTCTCAAAAAGCTGTCCCTGCCTTTCTAATCATAGAGAGAGCTCCTTTTATGTTAGAGGGCTTTCAGATTAGGTTCCCTATTGGGCAGGCCTGGACTGCCAGATGCCCAGATATGACTTCTTGCCAAAGAGGAGAAAATATGGAAATGCCATCCCAGACAGCTAGCTAAGTGTACTGGGAACTCTTCACAAAAGAAGGAATGACCATACCAGCTATGCTACAACTACAAGTAAATTTAGGCAGCTTTCCCAAAAACGATCAGTCTAAAAATTCTTCACTCAAAGGAATGTCATTTACTTCTCAAAATGATTCCTTAGGAATGGATATCCAAAATGCATATAATTGATGCCTTACAGTGCCAAGTCCTTCCTTCCTCTCTAGTTCTACTCACTCTCCCAGTACACAGGGTCTCCAAAGCGCTCCTATTTCTGAAACTGAGTCTGAGGTTTTTGTCTACTTTCTGAGAAAGGATCCATCATTAATTCAGACATGCCAAAGAGTATGCTAGAAAATGGAGTGAGAGCAAATAAAGTAACAAAATCTCAAACTAAATGTAGTACTCTAGAATCATTTAAAGTAGTAAAATTGTGCTTTAAGACCTAAGATAGACTAGACACAGATCATTCAGGATCCCAGTAAGTACTGTTTAAGATAAAAAAGAAAAAAAAAAGAAAAAAAAATCACAACTCTACCATACCAGAAATTTGGCCTAAAATGAATAGGCTAGCTATAATAAACATTAAACATTTTATTAACAATAATTTTGCTTGCCTTCTTAGAATTTAGAAGGGCTTTGGGGGATGGTTTGGATGGCCCAGGTCTCTTAAAAAAGGTGTCCAAGGAAGTTTGAATTGATGCCTTCTTTGTCTCTCGATTAATGTCCCTGTAGCAAGCAGAGGCATTCACAATCATTGCATTGACTGTAAGAACTGGGCTCAAAGTAGACGGTGTTCAAAATGTATGTGGTTAATGAGGATGAGGATGGTGTTTTTTCCCCACTGAAGAAAACTTTTGGAAGTCAACATTTCCCCCCTTTACCTTCTTCTACAGTTTTATGTATTATTACAAGTTCTAATTCCAGGAATCCACCTAGCACCCCCCAGAAATCAGCAAGTATAGGAAAAAGGCAGGAGCTCAGGCTTTCCCAGATGTGCCTGGGAGTGCTTGCTATGGCTCTGTCACGAGCTGTGTGTGACTCTGGACAAGGGATTCAGCCTCTCCCAAGCCTCAGCTTCCTCATGTGTAAAATGAGGGCCATGCTATTTCTAATCACTTTGGAGAGCTGTCTCTTGAGGTTTACTAGTAAGATAACATACAAAAAGCACCTGCTAGCATGTATGGCACAAAGCAGACACCCCGTACCCCAAATGATAAATATATGGATAATTATTTCTTTACCATCCTAGGGGACCTGAGACTTCGTTACCAAAGGACCCTCACCTATATCGCTAACCAGGTCAGGAGCAGTCAGCAAACAAATCCCACATAATGTTTGCTTCTGTTCTGTCGCTGTGGTTATTAGGACCCTGACAAATGCTTCTGAGAAGTCTAAAGAGGACTCAGGTTGCCATGAGAATGGGGCAAAAAAGCTAGTAATCTACTATAACAAGGTACTGCCAGGCACTGTAATAGAAAAAAGCGTTCCTATGCTCACAGTAACCCTGAATTAGGCTGATCATTAACACAAAAACAATGAAGGCTTAGTGCAGCCATCTGACTGGGAAATATCAACACTTAAGTGTCCCTGTTGGAATTACTAACTTAGATCAATATGGAATAAATTTGTAGATAAAAAGGAGCACGTCTTAAGGCCATGGAAATAACGCTGGATTTGAATCTGTACTATGCCATTTATCCTGTGGTAGCTACGAATTAAGTTCTCTAAACCTGGTTTCCTCGGCTCTTAAAGGAAGACAGTTATCTCTTCTCTGGCTTTTATGAGGACACAATGGGCAAGTGTTAATGTCCTTGAATACAGCAAAACTCGGTATATATTTGCTTTAAAATAGAAATGGGAATTTGTTTAGAGAAGAACAGAACTAGTAAAAATGAGGAAGCCAGAGTACCTGGTGTTCCTATAATGGAATAAAGGGGCAAAATTCATGAAGCAAAGGTGAGAAAACAGCTTCCCATTATTTTTTAGAAATGAGTTAAACATGGTTCATCTTAGTGAAATGTGAAAATAAAGGGACCTGGTAAAGGCTATTAAATCTACATTGGAGCAGAGCCTCCATTATTAGAAGGGAAAAGACCCTATAATTCTGATCAAAAAAATACTCTGCATTACAAGTCATAATTTTATCTTTATCTTCACCCGACATATCAACAGAGCATTCTGTACAAGTGATATGAAATCCAAGTATTTTAGTATCTTATAACATCAGAAAAGTTAAGACAGAACCTTAAGGTTCTATTCCTCTAACTTTCAAGACAGCTTCAATCTGCTGCTTAAACTCCAATTAATGTTTGCAAATTAAAACAGAAATGTTGGCTATATGTATACCAATAAAAACAGAAAGAAGCCTTAGGCTTCTCTGAGTATTATGATACAAGTTTGAGTTCAACTAGCCTTACTGAAATGGAATTGTACCCACATGCCACATTTATGAATGTCATATTCGGGAAAATCAGTTATTTACCGATCTTGAATTCATAGAAATTTCTAGCTGGTAGTCAAACAGAATAGCTGGTGGGTCTGCCCTGAAAGCCTATAGTACCTCTGCCTCCAGAAGCTCTTCTCTGGCCACTTAATAGTTAATACTTCCACATAGACTGGACCCCCTTAATACAGCTTCCCAACTTACAAAGCAAATTAAGTACATTACCTTATTTTATTCTCAGAACGCCTAAGTGAGGTTAAGGCAGGGACTATTATTCTCCCTGCTTTATAAGTGAGGAAACTGAGGCCCAGAGAGAAGAAACAGTTTGCCCAAGGTCACACAGCAGAAGTTTATAACCCAAATGGCACTTAAAACAACTTTCCATAGCTTAACTCAACCCAATAAGACTGAGGATGGATTTTGAGGTCCCATGGAAAACTTTAGAAAAGTGATCCAGTTAGAATACAAGACCATGAATTACAAGACAGAAAACTTATTGGAATTGTCCTTGGACTGTTTCAACTACAGTTCATCACCTAATATAACTAGCTTTCTATTAAAGTGTAAAAGTATAGTTAAACTAGCCAGTCTGGGGGAAATTTTTAAGATATATGTTTAAGGCTATAGTCAATATATAAAATTTAAAAATGAAGTAACTAGTAACAGATAGGAAGAGCAAAGCCACATGAACACATATAACTAGAAGCCCTAAACTTTAAAACTGGATTCCTTCTATACTGTGAATAAAGTAAGTCACCACTTTCTCTAGCAATTATTTCCAATCAGTTCCCTCATTATAAAGAAATATGAAAATGAAAATGACCAAAAACTTTCTGGTTTCTAAGTTTTCCGTTACTTACCAAAGGTTCCAAGGTACTGATATCTTTCAGTTTATTTCCACTTAAGTTAAGATGTGTGAGATTTGGAAGTTTTTCTGCTAACATGTCCAGAACTCCAAAGATTCTATTGTCACTGAGCTCAAGCTGCAAGAGAAAATATGCACAGCACACACACCAAAAAAGAGAAATAAACATTAAGGTGGTATAAACAGCAAATACAGTTCTCATGTACCTATCAAGATCAGTGATCTCTATTAAGGCATGCATGTTCATTTTGTTTAAACCCATATGAACAGTTTATAGATCCCACCAACATTCGGAGTAAGAGGAGAGAGAATAGGATGAGTTGCTTTCTTAACCAGCTGCTAATTATAAGTTTACCAGAGAACTGGCTAACATCAGTGAAAACATTTTGTAACTCAAAAAGTAGGTCAAAGCAAATTAAAATTCTTTGAGACATTGCAATACTCTATACCTGCCAGAAGGGTAAGTGGTCCATGCATTCTAAGCAGCTTATTCTGTGTACCAAGCATGGTTCACAATGCTCACTTGAAACCTAATCTGTTCTGTACAGTGTTGGCACATTTGGGGCTCTAGATCTGGAAGCCACTAGGAAATGTTGCTCTGAAGGGTCCATGAATGGTAAGGCCACCAAAAAAAAAAAAAAAAGCCCTTAAAGTTCCATGACCTCAGGGAAAGGAGTGGGGCAACAGTTTTGTGTTTGATGAAACCAGCTCTCTGGAGGTCACTTGCATAAACCTGGCATTAGCCTTTTAAGAGCCTACTCTAATTTCTTAGCTGCAGGTCAAGTAGCATGGCAAATGTGTCAATGACGAAATGATCTTTTGCTGAGCAATATCAAAATCTCAGAATAAGAGAAACTGGAGTCTAGAAAAAATAGATGGTGGAGAGCAAGCATCTAATTCAAACTCTTCATTGTGCAGATGAGAAAACTTAGGAAGGGCCCTCCTGGTGGTGCAGTGGGTTAAGCAACGCACTATGAAGCAAACCACAGCCACTGCAGCATGAGTTCGATCCCTGCTGCTGGCTGGGGAGATGACTCACATGGCGCAGGCAGACCTCTCCTGCCTGGTTCACTGCTCCCCTTAGCAGTGTGTTTCGGTCCATCTGCCTGTTCTGCCCCCTGCTCTGGTGGATTCTCTCACCTCCCCGCACCTCTGGCCTGTACCCCAGTGCTTGTATGCATAAACAAATAAATCTTTAAAAAAAAAAACTTAGGCAGTACAGCTGGTTTTTAGTCCTCTTTTTTAAAATGCCAGCAACAGTGGTAACTAGTGTAACACCTGCATAGTACTTAAGTCCCAGGCACTGATGGAAGCACTAGAAATATATAAACTCATTTGATCTTACAATAACCCTATGGAACAGGTAGAATTTTTAACATTATTCAGATGAAGAAAATGAACTTCAAAGAGACTGTACTTATCTAAGAATATCCAGTTATTACAGTGACAGCTCTATGATTTGAAGACCTTTGATTATAGACTTGAGTTTCTGAAGAATCTAGGCCCTCCTCAATGTTACATACCTAGAACAGTATAAATCTTCATGTAAATTAGACTTTGATATGCAATGAAATGAACTACATGCAGAACAGAAAAACGTCAAAAAGTATATATCTGAGTTGATTTAAAAAACTCAAGTCTGCTGCTGAGTGTTTAAAATGTCTGAAGAGGGCCTCCCTGGTGGCGCAGCTGGTTGAGCACTGCACTATGAAGCATCCGTAGCACTTGTAGCCCGAGTTCGATCCCCGGCCAGGGAGGGGACCCACGTGGCGCAGCAGACCTCTCCTGCCTTGCCTGCTGCCCCCTCAGCAGTGTGTTTCAGTTGATCTGCCTCTTCTGCTCCCCATTCTGTCTCTGGTTAATCCTCTCACCTCCCTCACCTCTGGCCTGAAGCCCAGCTCTTATATGCATAAATGAATCTTAAAAAAAAAAAAGTCTAAAGAAAAGTGCAACATTCCAAAAAATTTTCAATGGGAATAAAAAAAAAAATCTAGTCAATTTAAAAATACAAGTCTATAATTGACAAAGACTTAAGTATTAACTCTGAGATTCTAGTAATCAAAATGAGACAACTTTTCTTGGTTAGAATATCATATCGGGGGCCTCCCTGGTGGCGCAGTGGGTTAAGCAGCGCACTGTGAAGCAAACCGCAGCCACTGCAGCACAAGTTCGATCCCTGCTGCCGGCCAGGGAGGGGACCCATATGGTGCAGCAGACCTCGCCTGCTGTGCCCGCTGCTCCCCTCAGCAGTGTACTTCCGTTGATCTGCCTGTTCTGCTCCCTGCTCTCTGTGGTGATCCTCTCACCCCCCTACACCTCTGGCCTGTACCCCAGTGCTTGTATGCATGAATGGATAAATCTTTAAAAAAAAAAAAAAAAGAATATCATATCGATGTACTATTCCTATCCTTTCATCTTGAGTATCTTAGGAGATAAGAGATAAAAAGGCAATCCACCAAAAAATTTAGTGGTATGTTTCATTTCAAATGAAATCAATGCATAAATTTAGGAAATCTGTGACTTTATACACCAAAATCTTTTTAGAACCTATTTCTTAACAATCTGTGCTCTTGAATAGGAAGAGAAGTCCTTATCAACTGTAAAAATTTATTATCTGCATTTAAGTTTGATTTATGACTGTATTCATTCCTTCCTCACGGACTCTATAAGGTAAGTTGATAAAGTTTAGAAGGATCTGATAAAAGCCTTCACATAGATGGACTGAGAGCTATCACAGTGGCTAACGTGGAATATTACACCTGAATCTCAAGTAGATTTTCAGAAGGGAGGAAAGTTTACAAATGCAAATATAATAGGATTTTTTCTGATAGGAAACAAGACTACCTGAAGCTTAAGGGGTTCTGAGTACTTTTACACCTAAACAAGATAAATGAATAAAAACCAATTTCTTTATGTGAACCTTTGTTTAGATAAAAATTCAACTCAAATTCCCTAGTGAACACTGAAGTAGTGGAGAGGTCTACAACACACATTGATCACATACCTTTTCCTATGTAAGGGAAATAGGAAAATGGGTTCTAGTTTTGGCTCTAGCATTAACAACTTTTGGGGATGTCTTAAGGCAAATCTGTGTACCTTTCTGGGTCTACTGATTTGAGTATAAAACAGGGGTAGACTAGAAGACTGAAGTGCCTTCCAGTTATGATATTCTGGGGTTCTAGAGCAGTTAAATGTACACAGACATAAGAAAACATTTTTCTTGATTTTTGGAAGTGGGAGACAGGAGCTGGACAGTGATCAACTATAATAGACCAATAAAACACTAACAATGGGCTGCCAATTACAAGGTTTTGTTAAATTATGACTGTCACAACACATCTAAAACTTCTCATCTTTGGAATTACATAATGGGTTTGAATTATTATGGACTACACATCTAAACCTTAAATTCACCCTTAATTAACAAGCATAAAACATGAAGAATGTGGGAAGCACCTGTGGTTCCTAAACCAGCACACACTAAGAAAATGTAGTTAACCCCGTAACAACAATCAGCAATACATTATTCACAAAAATAACCATACTTCACAACTATCTACCAAGCATCCAATATGCATTATTTCCAAATAGCACAGCAATTCTACAAGGTCAGGTGGTAGCACCAGTTTACAGGTGAGGAAATTGAACCTTAGAGAGATTAAGTAACCTACAGAAGAGCACCCATCAGGGAAATGATAGAGCTGGAATTCAATCCCAGATAGGTCCAGCTCCAAAGGCCATGTGCTTTCTGCTACACTAAATGCTTCTTTACAGGAAAAAGTACACATCCTTTCCTTCCCAAGATAATCTCTCTCCTTTGCTATTAAAGATAAAGCACTTACCTTTTTCAATTTAGGTAGTTTAGGGAGATTTGAAACTGAAATCAAGCCTACATTTATTAAACTGAGGAACTCTAAGTTCACAAATTCATCTGTCAAGCCCTCAATTTTCCCATCATTTGATTTGCAATTGTCCAGGACAAGTTCTCGAACCTATGGAAGAAGAAGAAAAAAAATACAAGGTTTCAAAACACACTGAAAACAAATAACAAAAAGCAGAAACTCCATCATAAATATCTAGCAAAACCACCACATCTCTAGATTTGGCAGTCTCTACTTAGACCTAGATCAGTTATAAATAAATAAAGTCAAGCCTTTAGTAACAATATACTAATAGATACCAAGGGTAGAATGTTATACCATGATATAAAGATTTAAATGCTCTGCTTTCAGAGATATAAATTACAGTTAAGATGTAAGTGAAGAAACTACATCCCTCTTAATGCTTTTCCCAGGTCTGTTCTCTAAGGGATGATGACTAACTACAAATGCAGAGTAAAGATACCATCCTTTTAAAGCTTTATCTACCGTAAGGCCACAGAAACTGACACAAGGAAGAGGAAAATTTGATTTTTCCTATTAAAATTACTAAGATTACTACAGGTTTCAGCACTACACATTTCCATTTCTATTAAATGTCTACTAAGATTATAACACTAGGAAGGAACTAATATACAAAAAGCCTTAATTCAAAACAGATCAACCTGGTTTATATACATATGAGAACAGATATTTCTAGGGAAAAGAATTAAGCCATTAAATTAGATTCCCTTTTCAGGTCACAATCTCTTTTGGCAGTCCCAAAATTCAGAATTCAAATCCATGCAAGGCTAGCCACCTGAATATTTTGATTACTGATAAAGTCTGCTGTGTAGACTGTGACTACCATGACAGTGCCCTGATTGCCATTCTTGCTCTCTGGCTGACTCTGAAACGTTACTTTTTAACAGATTTAAATCAATTTACAGCTCTAACTGTCAAAGACATTCTTGTAGCGAATAACCAGTTTAATAGCTTTAACCAAGCATGTATGTGGAAGGGAGATGCTGAAAGTCTAAAGTGAGGCGAGGTGCTAGGAGTGTCTTCGTGCTCCCATACAAAACTCAAAAATACTCTAGTACTTGCTATCATTCATGAAGAACCTACGCATTTGTATCACCATCCTCCTCCTCCCCCTTCAAAGAAGGAAACAGATTTAGAGAGTCACTGATACCCACCGTACCACAACTTCTCACTCACTTCTTCACTAACCTATTTCCTCTTCAAAATTCCTGGTTTAGGGACCATGCGGGCCTTCTACTACCTTTTAATCCTTACATTTCCTTCGATTTTCTCCAGATACCTCTACCATTTCCCCCTCTTCTGATGAAAATCAGCACCTGGGAAAACTTAAGAGATCAACTGAGAGACACATGACTGGGGTTAAATCCCGGTTCTGCAAATTACAACTTGTGTGATCTTGGCAAGTAAAACTGACTCAGTTTCCTCATCTGTAAAGTGAAGATAATAGCCACCATGGAGTTGTAGAGAGTAATAATTGGGACACCATAAATGCTGAGAAAGTAGCCCTGGTAAAACTTAGGGGAATCACAGGGACCTTTTTTCCAATTTGTACGATGTACTTTTTTTTTTTTTCTTTTCAACAAGCATATTATTGCTTTTGTGTTGAGGGGAAAAAGCAAACCCAATAAACCATGAAATAAAGGTCAGTTGTAATCACCCAAGTGGCCTAGATAGTGTATTACATACTATTCAAATATTCCCATTCTGAGCCTCCCTGGTGGCGCAAGGGGTTAAGTCTCAGCACTATGAACTATGAACCTATCCACAGCCACTGCAGCACTAGTTTGATCCCCAGACAGGGAGCTGACCCACATGGTGCAGCAGACCTCTCCTGTCTCTCCTGCTGCTACCCTCAGCAGTGTATTTTAGTATATCCACCTGTCCTGTCCATTCTGTCTCTGGTGAATCCTCACCACACCCCATCCCCGGCCCACACCCCAGCTCTTGTATATATAAATATTTTTTAAAAGTCCCCATTTTGCCCCCCACAACACTAGGTAAAATCACTTATTCTGCATTTTTCCCAACTCATAAAATTCCTCTATAAGTAGTACCATCAAAAACCATACAGCATTTAAATGTGAAGTAGAGCTTGTCTGATGAACCAAACAGAAAACAATAAGAGGAAAGTGGGAGATAAAAAGATGTTAATGTGGTTCAGATTTGCATATTTGGTTATTGGTATGGATGATGGAAAGGAATTGTCGTTCTGGTTTAGAAAAATGGGAACTATGTAGGTAGTTGTTTTATTTTGTTGTTGGGAGGATGTAATGAAAACTAAGTTTAAGATTCCCATGAACTGTCCACAGGTAACTGGACGTGTGCAGTTCAAGGGAAGCCTGGGTTCTTAGTTCTGTATTTCAAGAATTCAGGACAGAGTAGTGGCAGAATAGAGTTACCAGGAAGGGGACTAAGGCTGGAACCCTGGAGAATCCTGCAAACGAGACCTGAGAGGATTCAGGAGTGGTACCCAAAAGTAAAATATTAGATTCAAACATCCATAAAGGCTTATGAAACAATGCACAAGAAATCATTTTAAAAAATTAGAAAATAACTCAAATGCTCATCAACAAGGGACTCAATTGCAGGATATACCAGGAGATAACAAATATACAGAATTTTATGTTATTAATGCAACATAGCATACATTCACTGTATTATGCACATAAACATTTCTCAAGAATACCTACAGGGAGAAAAGAGGCCAGAAGATTTTTCTTATTTAGCATTTTCATGAGTATTCTAATGTATATTTTAAAAAGGTAAGTAAGTCAGTGCTAGGCTTTAAGCTTCATCAAGCTTCATAATGGCATGGTCTTATCAATTTTAGTTAACCGCTACAGTTCAGTATAAGAAAGAGCCTCCACAATGTTGAATGAGAAAATACGGTCATAGGTTTGTGCAAGTACTGGACAGGAGTATGTGTCAGAAGTTAGGGAATTGAGCAGTAATGAAAATCAGCAAAACATGACTATAAAGAGAACCCATTTTCTGATTATAAACAGAATTACATTAATGTAACTAATATGCAAATCACTTAATGTTTTATTATGTATTTTTCAGTCTTTGTATACTCTGAATATAGGCAAGATAAAACTAGCAACACTGGATGTTTCTGATAAAGAAATCATAGTATACGGGCATACAATAACTTACCTTATAATCCTACTGTTGAGCATTTCTAACTTTCCCCATTTTAAGTAATGCCATAAGTATCTTTTCATGTAAAATTTATGTCTTCTGTAACTAAGAGTTTTCTCAACACTCTACTGCTATGTAAAAGACTAAAAATATTTCAGTCTGTTACTGAATTATGAATTCTTTACTTGAAATAGCAACTAACCCTTAACATTCACTGCAAAATTCTCTTCCAGTTTATTTGACTTTTAATTTTATGACCTTTCTTGATATATAAATTCTACACATTTACACTTATTTTCTTGAAGATACTGTTTTTACCCTAAGGAAAAACAGACAAAAGACAAGTCATAAAAAATACACAGGCAATAAACACTAAAAAAACCCTATTTAACTACTGTGACTAAAAACTGTGGATAAAAGATGAGCTACTCTACTCTTGTTGGAGGTAGGGTGAGTTGAAAACTAGAAACAGGTAAGTTTGAAAGTGGAAGAGCAAGAAGTTCAAGGAATACACACACAGACCTTCAATTTTCTCCATGAGTAGGAGGCAAACGAATATACTGGGGTAAGTAGGGCAAAGGGTTGTTTGGCTAAACAAAGAAGGCCTTGCCCCTTGATTTTTCAAGGAAGGCGGCAAAGAAAGTAGTGAAGGAAACATGCTACCCCAGAACATAACTCTAGAGTCACTGGGGAATGAGCACAGAGCAGAATTATAGTGGGAAGTAGAGACCCAGGGAGGGGCCCACGCATTCTCCCCAGAGATGACAGGTCTGGAAAGCCTGCCAAAATTTTAGTCTTCTAGTCTGTCTAAAGTTCTAAACTGAACCTTGGTAAAAAGGTGTCTACTCAGGCACTGCGTCAGCAGCATTTGTGATAACTAAGTCCCCATTCCTTCTTGAGTACGAAGGGATCCAGACTGCCTTGCAAAGAACAGTAGACAAGGGTGTACTAGGCAGTGGAGAGGAAGAGAGCATGACTCCATAGCCTCCCCCCCATCTAGATTATAGAATGGAAGTTCTAATCAATAAAAAATGGCTCTAAGTTTTGTTCCAAAAATTCTCCTAGGGTTACTATCTAAGGAGGGGAGGTTGGGCAGGCACATATGTAACTGTGTACACAACTTATGGAGCTATTTGGTGCTGACCTCTGTTCAAAGATATAGATGGTCTAACTTTTGGGGACAAATCTTATTCTTTATCACCCTTGAATTAAACTAGCTTTTTCTCAAACATGAACTTAAGGCAAACATTTATAAGTTAAAAATGAAATCCCACACTGTTTTCTATTTAACTCCTACTTTTGTTTCCTACAGCTCTCAGCAAAATAGTAATGTTTTCTACTACTTTTTTATCTGAATGTTTGAACTATATTGTAGCCAAGTCAGGGAAGCTGGAGCTAGGGGACACAGAGGAGACAGGAGAGGTTTTTCTGCTATTCTTTCCAACTTATTCATACTTCTCACTCCCCTGGCTACTCTAAAAGATAGGTTTTGTCTAATTTGCTAAGTGACCTCCCCTCATTTTAACAGTTGTTTCTGCAGTAAGAAGGGGAGAAAGGGCATAGAGGATTAAAGATAATTTTGAATTATCAATTCTTTTAATCAAAAAGAAGCAATAGTGCCTCCCTGGTGGCATAGGGGTTAAAATCTTGGTGCTATCAAGCTATGGCCAGCCACTGAGGCATGAGTTTAATCCTGGCCAGGGAGCTAACCCACATGGTGCAGCAGACCTCTCCTACCTCACCGCTGCTCCCCTCAACAGTGTATTTCAGTTAATTTGCCTGTTCTGTTCCCTACTCTGTCTCTGGTGCATCCTCTCACCTGCCCCACCCCCACACCTTTGGCCTACCCCCCAGTTCTTGTATGCATAAATAAGCCCAAAAAAGAAAAGAAGCAATATGTGATTATTGCAGTAAATAAAACAGTCCAAAAGTGTGGAAAAAGTTAACTCCTGCTATCCTTGCCAATTTCCATTGTGAGTTAAGGAATGGTCAAACCTTCTACCCTATGAGTATCATAAAAGAATACTTTCAAAATAATTAACAGATCACATTTATATCAGTGATTCTCAGATGTCTAGATGACAGAACTGTTGGCATGGAGGGAAACACCCATATCCTACAGATGGATAGTAAACCAATCTAAAAAGCATATGACAGGAGATAGGAGACAGAGATTCACATGACAAGATATTCATTTAAACCATCCTTTAAGAAAGGAGAAAAAAAACCCACCCTTCTAACTACTCATGGAGATGGTTAAATTATTAAGTATGCATTGACAACAGTAACATAAAGATATCAACTGTTATATATGCACACACATACAAAAGCAACAAGATAGAATGCACACCAGATTATATAGATGGTAACATGAGTTTATATGTGATTCCTTGTTCAACTTTTGATTATCTACACCTATTTTTTGGCTTATCTGTACCAAACTCTTCTTCTAAGGTGGCAGTACATTCATCGGCGAAGGGCCTTCCTGTTTTCCCAAGTGACAAGAGGATCCCAGAGGTAGAACCTAACAGTTCACCTCACAACAAACATAAGTCATGACTGGGTATGGTTTTAAAGGAAGTCACCTGGGAACTTCTCACTTTGCCTAAAAATGATTCTGTGCAAAACTTTTAAACTCCCCTTTTAAATTTCCTTCAAAATATATAGCTTCTCCATAAAAGCCTTCAGTTTTTGGTTAAATCTCTACTCTCCAAGGAACCTAATTCCCACTAGTCTGTTCCCCTGAAAGTCCCTAGAGGAAGCTTTCTCTAACCCCACGATCTTGGGGGACTCGCATGACACTAACCAAGGCCTGGTGCCTAAACTATACAGAAGCATCAGGCACCAACTCTAGGTTAGCCTGAGGCTTCTGGAGAGAGGGGACAGCTATGTTGTTCACACTGCTTTTCCAAGCCCCGGTATACTGTTGGCAGTGAATTCTGTAAGCAAGTGTTGTTCAATACAGCGCCCACTAGTCACTTGAGAATTGTGAGCACTTTAAATATGGATGGTGTAACTAACTGACCTTTTCATTTTAAATAACCACAAGATTCTGATCTGTCTTCAGCTAGATGATTAAGCCCAAGTTGATTACTTGAAAAATGAACACACGCACTTATGTACATATTTCTAAAAGTCATTAATTTAATATATGAAAAAGTCCCACACAGTGAGAACAAACAGGAGCTCAGTTTTAGCTCCTAGAGGGAGCAACACTGCTCTTACCCAAAATTTTATTATTACTTTGGTTTGAGTACATGCGAAGACTAAAATTCTAAATTATAAAGCCCTTGCTAGATCCATGTATAGATCCATAGTGTGGCTAAATGAATCCACATACTACTTATCTGCAACTATGGAACAATAACGCATGCGTCTGAAATGATTCTCAAGGTGAGAACACAAATTTTTAACAGTGTGAAGAAGAGGCTTAACCGGTCAAGATCCTAGCACGTGGTCGACACAAAATGTCTGACTGATGGTTGGAAGGGGCGATCATGGTCAAACTGCAATCTTAACCCCCCAGGGAAAAAGCAGAGACGCCATCCCTCAGGTCCTCCAATAACACGTGGGGCGGCCACACGGTAGGGTCAGCCACACACCTCATTTGTGGTAACTTCGGGGACACAAACCCTCGCAGACCAGCTACACCCCGGTCTACGAATTTCCACAAGTTGGCAACTTGTAACCCAAGGCTACCTGGCAGCACCAAACGCTCAGGTCGCCTGGATGGGCGGGTTTCTTTTGGGCTGGCCTGGGCCAGAGAACGCCACTCACAAGAGGAGTGGGTACGGCCCTGGCTCAGCGTCCCCACTCGGGGTTAGAACAGGGCCCCGCGCCCACCGCGGGCAGCCGGGCTAGTTCGCGGGGAGGGGTGGGACGGAGAAGAAAGAAGCGAGTCTTTTAAAGGCCCGCCCGCCCGCGCAGCCGCTGCCATAGTCGACTGCGCTGGAGCACGTGCAAGGGCAAAGGCCGCCAGGCCCGCGAGCCCGGCCTAGGCCCACTCGCACCCCCCGCGCCAGATTGGGGCGCAGGCGTCGCCAGGCGTTGCCCTTTTAAGAAAGGAAGAGGGAGAAGGCAGCGTGCCCTAGCAGAGATGAGTCGGCGGCCGCCGGAGCGCACGGCTCCCGCCCGTGAGCCTTGTCCTGGCCCATCCCAGAGACCCGCGGCCCGCAGACCCCCTTTGCAAACGGGCGAGCGGGCCAGGCCCACACAGCTGGTCGGGCCCACACGCCGGCTCGCGCGGTGGAGGGAGACTTGCGCCTGCCAACATGGCGCTGTCGGCCTGTGGCGCGCCCCGACTGGCGCGAGGAGCCGCCGCCCGCCCACACCGAGGGGCCAGCCTCCCGGGCAGGGGCCCCCGGCTCCTCCGCGGCGACGCGGGGTTAGGGCGCAGTCTGTGGGTACAGCGGCTGCGAGGGGTCGACTGGGGTCCGCCCTGGGAGGTCGGGAGTGGGGGAGGCCCGGAGCGCGCAAGGGGAGCAAGAGAAACGGGGGTAAAAGTTTTATTTTTAGGCTTGAAAAATGGCGGGAACCGCGTCCTTTTTTCAAACTTGGCCTCGGGAGGGGCGGCGGTTGCGCCACCTCCGCCGCCCCGGCTCGCCCCTCCCCCGCCCCGCGCGCGCCAGGCCGCGCCCGCCTAAGCCCCCCGGCGCGTGATGGGGACTTCTCGCCCCCCCTGAGAGGAGAAAATCCCCCTCCTCGCCCCACGGCTTCGGCCCTCGGCGCAGCCGGCGCCAACCGCGAGACCTTGTCGGAGAGCCCCCCGCCCGCGCCCCCTTCCCAGCCGGCCCGGGGCGCGCGGAGACTGGCCCGGCCTGCGGCGGGCCCAGCCCGGGCTGGCCGCGCGGCTCCTCCGCAGGCCCGGCCTCCACCCGGCCGCGCATCCCGGGAGGCTGCAAACATGGCTCCCAGCGTTACACAACCCCCTCCTCCCTCCGCCGCCGCCGGCCAAGCGCACACGCGCTCCTCTGAAGAAGGCCCGCTGCAGGCGAGGAGCTCAAAGTTTGCTTCCCCCAGACCCGCCGCCTTCCCCGGACGGCCGCGGGAGCCCGCGGGCGCCAAAGAGTTAATCCCCGCGCGCTCACTCCCCCCTCCGCGCCCGCCCGCCTGCCCCGTCCGCCCGCCCGCCTTCCCCGTCCGAGCCCGCGAGCTGCGCCCTACCCCGCGCCGGGCCGGCGAACCCGCGGCCTGGGCCCCGCAGGTGGCCACCATTACATGCAAGTCATGGAAGGGAGAGGGCGCCCGCAGGGGCTCTGCTTACAGCGGCCGGGGTCCGGTTCCTCAGCTCTAGGTGGATCCTCTTCTTCATGTCCATGATTCCCTCTTCCCCCCTCTTCAAACTTAACTTTCCGCGGCAGAGGCGGAGGGGGGAGAGGCGTCCCGGCCTGCGCAGCGAGGGCCGTCAGAAGGGGTCTGCTCGCTGCAGCGGCCGGCGGCGCGATCCCGAGCGGCGGGCGGCGGGTGGGCAGGCGAGCGGAGCCCCCGGAGCCAAGTTACTCGCGGGAGCGGAGAGAAACCATGGAGGGAAAAGGGGGCTGGAGCGCAGCGTTGGTCTCACTACCGCCGCCCCCGGCCGCGGCCCCGCACTGCGCTTAAACCGGCGACGCGGCGCGGGCGGCTGCTGGGCTCGGCTCGACTCGGCCCCGCGCGGAGCCGCTCGGCTCGGCCGCCGCGGCTGCACCAAGGACGGGGCGGGGAGACGCGCGGCGGGAGGGGCGGAGGCTGGGGGAAGGCGCAGCCGGGGCCGGGAGCCACTTCCTGCCTCCCTCGGCTGCACGTGGAGTGTCTGATGTAAGACCTTCCTCGGGGGCTTCCCCGCCCGCTGAGAGCTGAGACCCCCCCCCACCCCCGCGGGACCGCACCTCGCCGCGCCCGAGCACGGGTCTGCAGCCGGCGCTGAGCGTTTGCCCCGAGGGCCAACTCCCCCGAGGGGGAGGCTTTACTGCTCGGTTTCGGGGTCCGTAAGGCCCAGTCCGTCCGCGGAGGCAGAACCCGACCAGCCCCGCGCCAGGGAGGCGGGAGATGTGGAGAGGGCGCGGAGCAGGCACTATTGGGGTCGCCTTTTGCTCCCCCACCCAGTTGGGGACCAACAGTCCGGACCCCGCTTTTACCGGGCCGGGTGGTGGTGGAAGTGCTGCGAGGACCCCCGTTGGGGGCGGAATCGCAGCGGACCCGAGTGTCCCGCGTCGTACCGGGCAGAGTCGGCTGGGCCGGGGTCGCCCAGACCACTAGCCTGAGCCTCGGAGGAGCCTAACGTCCCTGAGCTCAGGAGAAAGTCCTTGGGTTTCCTAACCTTTAAATATAGGTAGCGAAGGCAGCAGTTAGCATTTCTAATGGCGTCTCGGAGTTGTAGTGTTTTTCCGCACTTTTATCTTATTTATTCCTTAAGGCACCCCTGTGAGTTGTAAATGTTCCATGATCTTTGGTTTCCCTGAAGCTTGGCAGGTAGCCTTTGTAATGATTGGGCTCCGGGGGGGTCTCAGAGTACCCGGAAAGAGCGCGAGTTAGAGCACCAGGTCGGCGTGATTTGCTTCGCGGATCTTCCTTGGTCTAGGATACCATTATATTCATCTTAAAATAAGAGCATAGGCTTATGTCCAAGTAGACATGCCATCTTAATTCTGGTCTAGTCGAGAGCCTCCAAAGATTAAGAGCATATTATGAATAGAGAAAGGCATCTATGTATTTACCTAAGGTTTTAAGTTAAGAAAGACTGCCCCCTTATATTTTATCTCAGTTCATTTAGTAGTAAACAGACCACTTACATCAACCTTTTAAATCTCGAATGAGTTAAAAGTTCAAAGCCAGAAAAGTTTCAGAAGGATCCTGGGGAAAGGCAAAAACTTTCTATTGTAGTATGTTGTTTCCTGAGTTGCATTCAAAGCATTGGTCTTAGTAGACATCTCTGTGATGAGGGAAATGGAGAAGACAATGCGCTTCAGGTAGTCACGTAAGGTCTGTAATTAAAAAGTTATGAGAGCTACAGGACCATGAGATAAAGGCTTTTAGGAAAAACTAACAAATCGGTTCCAAAAGCTAACAAGCAATGATTGAACATCCACTTTTGGGGCTTAATCTGTTCTTTCTCATTAAATCCTCAGACAACTTTGTGAAGTAGATCTATTTTAATCATTTTCCAGCTCAGGAAACTTAAACTCCCTGACCAACCAGAGGTGGAGCTAGGATTTAAATCCAGATAACTTTAAAGCCTGCCATGTTTTCTGCCACACTATCGGTTTGACTGAAATGAGGCCATAGCATGGAGGCGGGGGGTGGTCTGCTTTGGAACTGTAGGTTAGGAGCAAGAGTAGAAAGCCTGGAATGCCAATTAGCATGTAGGCGCCATCTTGCAGGTAAAGGGAAGTTGAAGGAGACTGGAATATGGTAGTTCTATGTTGGAGTGGTCACCTGGTAGCTGTGGATGAGGTGGGATTGATCCTTAGGGAAAACTGGCACCCTGTCCTCTCTGTGATCAACTCAAGGATATGATGATGGATTCTTTCCCCATGTTATATAGCTACAGTTTAAATGTGTTTTATATGATTAATCTAAAAGTAATTAGTAAACACAGCCAAGATGTGCAGCAAATAAAAAGAAAGCAAGAAGCCCAGGGAGGAGTGACTACAGACCCTGCACTGTCCCCTTTTACACAGCCGGTGCTGGCATGCACCTCTGTGAACAAAGAGCATGTGTTCCAGTGACATGCTTCTTTGTCAGGGGCTTCACTGCCAGAGGCATAAATAACACAGGCAGAACAGGGTGTGTCTCATCAGCCTGCCAACATCTTCCACTGGACTGTCAGTCCACAGGCCTGAAGGAGCTGTTGTCACAGTGTCCTGTTTTGAATATTGCTGTACTTAGCCTCATTCTGTGTATACATCTGGGTGTGAGGGAAAAAAAGAATATATATTGCCTCTATTTGGCAGTTATTGTGGTCCATTCATGTAGGGGTTTGAACTAAGACTGAAAAAGATTAAGGAAAAATGAAAACACTTTTTGAGGGAGTCTGAACTATGGGCAAATTTCAGTTTACTTCAATTAATGTTTACCCAATATATAATAATATCAAATAATGTTGTGTTGGCACCCATTTGAGTCTTAAAAAACACCTATTTATCAAAAGTGTATGTATTTGGCTCCAAAATGTCTGAAAACAATCTGAGCTAGTTTAGAGTTCTTTGGAGCTACTGCTCTCTGGTCTAGTGCCTCAGCGCAGGTAATTCCTCACATTATCAGATGATCTAAGCTTTCCGCAAACTTTGTGACTGTGACCAGATTTTAATGAATCTGAAGTTAAAAGGAAATAGCCCCACCAGACTTTGGTTTAACTGGCTTTGAAGTAAGTTCAGCAGAATGGACAACTTTTCTCTTTAGTAAAGATGGTGTAGAATCTGGTGGATAACATAGGATGAGGAATTCATAACATTTTAAATATTAAATATTTCCGTCTTTCCCTTCATCTCTCCTATATGTGTAAATCTTCCCTCTACTTTCTACAACAGTGCTCTAGCATTTAAGCAATACATGGGAGTTCTTGAAGGCCCCAAAATCTCAATTATATTGTGAGTACATACAATTATCTCTGGAGATAAGTGTGGAGAGAAGGGAGGAACCTTGGCCATCTCCAAGACATAGGAACTCTGCAACTTGACCTTATGCTGATGTCGTGTTGCTCAAAAATAATACTTGTGCACCTGTGATTGTTGAGTAAAAAGGAGAGGGGCGAGGCAAGTAGAGGAAATGGATTAAGGAGTGAGGTCCTGTTAGTCTCCAGATGGTAAAAACAGACGAGGGGAGTGTCAGGTATGTAGGCAGCTGCAGGTCCAGTAAGGGGCTCCTGCCAAGTGAACTAGATTCCTCTCTGCTCTTGGAAACAGCTGTAGATGCTAGACCTTCGAGGGGCAGCAAGGAGGAGCTGACTGTCAAGAGTCAGGATTAATATTTATTCAGCATCATCTTTATGCCAAGTACTGTGCTTGGGACTTTCATGTGCACTGCATCTCAGTTAATCCTGGCGACAGCTCACTGGGACAAGACTATAATCCCCCTTTTATTGTTTAGGAAACAAGCTCATTGAAGCCAAGTGGAACTCACATAGCTTCCTAGTAAGAGCCAGGATTTCTCTGTTATTAAGGTCTCACTGTAATTCATTCTCATTACTTTGATGTACTAGTCCTCACAACTGCCTTTTTTAAAAAAGCTTTGTTTCTTCTTTAAGAAGATTTATATGTGCATTGGGGAAATAGAGAAACATGGAAAATAAAATACAGAAATTCCTCCCATTGAGACATGTCCATCATTCAGGGATTTGTCCTTAACCAGCTTTTTTTCCCCTGCGTTATATATATTTTTTAACGCTGAGATCAGATTGAAGTTTTTTTTAACTTGATTTTTTCATATACCATTATGAGAAATGAATATTCACTTTGCTCAGTGTTTTCCTCGTTTTAGAGGACTCTAGTCCTTCTAGTGAGGCGGGGATCCTCTTCTGTCGCTTATTGGCTATGTGCGTTTAGACACACCATGCAGCCTCTCTGGGTCTCGACTGTTGATCTCAGGACTGGTATGAAGATTAAATGTGTGATCACAGGGTGAAGTTCCTATTTGGTGTGGTGCTTGGCACTCTCCTCTATGTCCTGCCACAGGCACTGCAAGCCCAAATTCCTCTCTGTCCTAAGCAGAGGCCCAGAGCGTCCACAGAACTATCTGTGTAGCTTCTGCGTGGCTATCAATTCTCCACCTCTGCTCCATGTCCTTTATCTCCAGTAATTACCCTGCCCTTGGCAGAGGGAAAGAGGGCTCGGCCTCAAACCAATATGTTTTTGACTCTCAAAAGGAATGTATTTGTTTTCTGTTTTGTGCAGTCCTTGGTCTCTCTTGAGGCACTGGAAACAGACTCCTGAGTTGGACTGGGAAATATCTTGTGGCCCCCAAACCCCCACCATCTGGACTCTCTCCTACCTCACAGTTTTTACCTTGTCCACACAGAACTAAGACTCATCTAGGAGACCTGCTCCTGCTGACTGAACTCTACCATCTGCTCTTGAGTTTGCTTTGCCAGCTTCTGCCCGGCCAGCAAGCCCTCTCTAGACATGCAAGGTAGTCCTCTCTCTCTAGACTTGGACACCACCCGAGGTGGATTTGCTAGTCTCTTTGGTAAAGACCAAAAGTTCCAAATACGCTCATACTCTGCTTCTCCATGAAAAGCAGGGCAGTCAAGCCCTCTGATTCCTTTGTTTCTATGTATGTATGTTCTGTAGAAACTTGGAAACTGCACTTAACAAAAGAAGAAAAAGCTCAGTTCAGGGCTAAGCACTGCTCACGTTCTATTCCTCCACACATATGGCACCTTCTCAAGTCTCAGATTGCCAGAAGCATCATCTCAATAACAGCTTTTCAGGGAGGTAAGGAGGGGGAACCTACTACATTAAATATTCATATCAATTATAAGAGGTATCCTTATTGCAGAAGTAGTTGGTAGTGAAAAAGGAATCATTGTACCTAGGAAATACTTTATATATTGCATTTAGAATTTTTTTCAGAAGTGGATCATGCCCTAGCCACTTGGGTTTTGTTTTTTTTTTTTTTTTTAGTTAACAGTACATTATGAACATATTTCCATCCCATTGAACAGTCTTCTACAATATATCTTCCTTGAGGACATTCTTCTTCAAAATGAAAACAGCTTTTCTTTTTCTGAATATAAAGACAATACATATTCATGTAGCAAATTCATGCAATGCAAAAGAGCATAAAGAAGAAAATAAAAACCAGCCAAAATCCCATTACCTAGAGGCAACCACTGTTAACATTTTTGTGACTGTTTTCTGAGCTATCTCTATTACTGTTGATGCATATATGTGTGTGGACTCCCACTATGTGGTGCTTTGTAATTTTTTTTTATTTTTTACTTAGCTGTAGGTCATAGAGATGCTGCAATCAATAAATATAGTTCTAAAAAAATTTTTAAAAATAAATATAGTTCTAATTCATCATTTTAAAGGAAAGTATCATATTTCATTGTCTGGATATGGTATAATTTAGTCACCTGGTCTCCTATTGATAGACATTTAGGTTTCTTCTAGTTAGTTGCCCATCACTATACAAATCATCTTTGTATAGCAGCTCCTTGAAAAAAAATTCCTAGAAGTACAGTTCTTGAGTTAGAGTACAGCATATACATTTTATACTCAGATATGCATGACAGATTGCCCTTCAGAATTTGTACTTCTTTTATACTCCTATTAGCACAGTATAAAACTTCCCCTCACTCTTGCCTAAACTAGATTTTGTCTTTTAATTTTTTATTTATCAGTTCCTTTTCAAGTAATGAACTGACAAGGGGGGATCCTTCTTGAACCCTAAGGGTGCCAAGATAATGCAGTATGAATCATCTTAAACAAATAGTGGCAAACTATTATGTATCCACATACGAAAGAGTAAGTTGAGGGGTCTCTGGTGGCACAAGGGTTAAAGTCTTAGCACTGTGATAAAGCTATTGCTATCCACTACAGCCTGAGTTCGATCCCTGGCCAGGGAGCTGACCCACATGGTGCAGCAGACCTCACCTGTCTCTGCTGCTTGCCTCAGAAGTGTATTTCAGTAGATCTGCTTGTTCTCTCCCACTTTGTCTCTGGTGGGTCCTCTCACCTCCTGCACCTCTGGATTATACCCCAAGTTTTTGTATGCGTAAATAAATCTTTTTTTAAAAAAGAAGAAAATTGAACCTCTACCTCATATTATATACAAAAACTAAAATTGTATCACAGGCTTAAATATAAGAAATGAAACTGTAAGACATAGAAGAAAACCTGTGAGTAAATCTTCATGACCTTGGATTAGACAAATCATTTTAAAAGATGACACTAAAAGTACAAAATGCCAAAGGGAGAGATAAATTGGACTTAATCAAAATTAAAATCTTTTTTCTTCAAATGACACCATTAAGAAAGTGAAAGGTCAGGGCCTCCTGGTGGCACAAAGGGTTGAGCACCGCACTGTGGGGCTTCTGCAGCTACTGCAGCACGAGTTCAGTCCCCAGCCAGGAGGATACCCACATGGCGCAGCAGACCTCTCCTGCCTCACCTACTACTTCCTTCAGCAGTGTATTTCAGTAGATCTGCCTATTCTGCTCCCCACTCTGTCTCTGGTGAATCCTCTCACCTCCCTCACCTCTGGCCTGTACACCAGCTCTTGTATGCATAAATAAATTTTTAAAAAAAGAAAGTGAAAAGGCAACGAATGCAATAGGAGAAAATAAGGGAATTGTATCCAGAATACATAAAGAACTATTAGTACTCAACAATAAGAAGACAGACCAATGAAAAATGGACAAAGAATTTGAATTGACTTTTTTCCAAGAAGATATGCAAATAGCCAAATAAGCACATGAAAAAATGCTCAGCATCATTTGTCATTAGGGAAATGAAAATCAAACAACAGTGAGATAGCAGTTCATACCCATTAGGCTGGCTGTAAAAAAGTAATAGGCCATAAGTATTGATGAGAATGTGGAAAAATTGGAATACCTGTGCATTGCTGGTATGGAATGTAAAATGGCAGAACCTTTTTGGAAAAAATCCTAGCAGGCACTTAAAAAGTTAGAGAATTGCCACATGAGCCAACAATGTCACTCCTGGATAAATACCCAAGAAAATGAAAATATGTGTCCATACAAAGCTTATACATAAATATTTAGAGCACATTATTCATAATAATCAAAGCAGAATCAACTCAAATATCCATCAGTCGAAGAATAAACAAAATGTAGTGTATTCATACAGTAGACTAGGTCTAGTCCTAAGAAGCAATGAGGTATTGATACATGCTACAACAAAGATGAACCACAAGAACATTATACTAAGTGGAGAAAGCCAGACATGAAGATCATGTAATATGTGAGTTGTCTAGGATATACAAATCTAATGAGTCAAAGCAAATTAGTTTTTGCCAGAGGTTGCAGGAAGGAGAAAATGGGAAGTCACTGTTGATAGATACGGGGTTTCTTTTGGGGCTCATGAAAATATTCTTGAATTAGATAGCAATGATGATTTGGTGGTACAACTATGTGACTATACTAAAAACAGCTAAATTGCATACTTTAAAAAAAACAGCTACCATGTGTCCCAGCACTTCTAGGTATATACCAAAAAGAATGAAAATAAAAATCCACACTAAAATTGGTACAGAAATGTTTGTAGCAACATTATTCATACTAAAATCAAAGTAGAAACAACCCAAATACTCATCAACTAATGAATGCTTAAACAAAATGTGGCATACTCATGTGGCAGGCAGAATAATAGCTCCCCAAAGACTTTCACATCCTGAAACATACATGTTACCTTATGTGGCAAAAGGGACAGTGCAGATGTTATTAATGATCTTGAGATGAGAAAATTAGCCACATGGGTAAAAGTTATCACAAAAGCCCTTCAGAGTTTTGGAGCAAGGCAGAAGAGAAAGGTTTGACTTCACGAGGCAACAGTCGCCAGGAGAAGGGTTTGACCCACTAATGCTGTCACTGAAGAAAGAGAAAGGGAGCAGTAAACCAAGACGAGTAGATGGTCTCTGAAAACTGTAAAAAGGAAAGGGATTCTCCATTAGAGCCTACAAAAAGGAATGCAGCTCTCTCCACACCCTGATTTTAACCCAGTGATACTTGTTTCGGATTTCTAACCTGCAGAAATGTAGGATAATAAATTTGTGTTGTGTTTAGCTACTAGTGACAATTTGTCACAGCAGCAAATAGGAAATTAATGCACACATGCAATGGAATATTATTTGACCATAAAAAGGAATGAAGTATAAGCTACACCATGGATGAAACTGGGAAGTATTACACTAAATGAAAGAAGTCAGACACAAAGACTTCTTCCATATAATTCCAGTTATATGGAATATCTAAAATAGGTAAACCTTAAGATGGAGAAAGTATTTTGTTGGTTTTAAAGGCTGGAGGTCATATCATAGAGTGACATCTAACCAGTATGGGGGTGGGGAGGGATGGGGAGACTAACAAATGGTCTGGAATTTGATAATATTGACAGTGGCACAATTCTATGACTATACCAAAAACTACTGAATTGTACACTTTAGAAGGGCGAACTTTATGATAGTTGAACTACATCTCAGAACAATTTTTTTTATCATTTAGGTAAGATGACAGTGATATCCCATTCTTATTTTCATTTGTACTTATCTATGAAACTAATGGAGATAGTTTTTCATTTTATATTATTTGTATTTCTTCGTAAGTGCCTGCTAATGCCCTTTGGTATTTTAAATTATTTATTAATTGGTACCCTATATATGTGTTAAGAATATTAACCAGGCAGAAAAAGAGACCAGACTGCACTCTGCCACCAGTATCTGCTACCCCTACACATCTCCCTCCCCATTTCTTAACTCCCTTTCAAGATAAGAAAGGGATATACTATCAGTGTGGAATGATATCAGAAGGATTTCTGTTAGAAAGGAGTGAATTTGTTTTTGTTTAAAGATTTATTTATTTATGCATACAAGCACTGGGGTACAGGCCAGAGGTGTGGGGGTGGTGAGAGAATCCACCAGACAGAGCAGGATGCAGAACAGGCAGATTGACAGAAACACACTGCTGAGGGAAGCAGCGGGGCGAGGCAGGAGAGGTCTGCTATGCCATGTGGGTCCCCTCCCTGGCCGGCAGCAGGGATCAAACTCGTGCTACAGTGGCTGCAGTTTGCTTCATAGTGTGTTGTTTAACCCACTGCGCCACCAGGGTGGGCCCTGAAAGGAGTGAATTTGTATGCTTATCTACACACCTTTTTAAATCTACAAGGATTTAAAGCTAAAGTTGAAGAAATGTTCCCAGAAAGTAGAAGAAAAAGATGATATACTAAAGGAAAAATAAATATAAAATTAAAGGATCTGTCCAGAAAGTCTAATATCTAACCAGAGCTCAAGCGAGAAGAGATAAAATGGAGGAAATTCAGTGGAATTCTACATTCCAAGCAATGAGATGCCCCTCCAGTCCCCTGTCCCCCAATTAGTTCCAGAAAACTAACAGCTTATCTCCAGATATCAATAGGAGAGTGGAGGATTTTCTTTTTGGAGAATCGACTGATTTAAGAGAAAATAGCTGAAATAGTTAACTTATTTTAGTATTTTTAATTTTAATTTTTAAAATTTTAATTGCACACATCGATGCAACATCTCTTTTATCTTTGAAGAAATATTTTTTAATCATTCTCACCTCTGAATCATTTCCATTTTCTCCAAGTTCCTTTTTATTTTTTATTTTTTTAAAGATTTATTTATTTATGCATACAAGAGCTGAGGTACAGACCAGAGTCCAGGGAGCTGAGAGGAGTCACCAGAGACAGAGTGGGGAGCAGAACAGGCAGACTGACTGAAACACACTGCTGAGGGGAGCAGCGGGCAAGGCAGGAGAGGTCTGCTGCGCCACGTGGGTCAGCAGCAGGGATCAAATTTGTGCTGCAGTGGCTGCAGTTTGCTTTATAGTGCGTTTCTTAACCCACTGTGCCACTAGGGAGGCCCCAAGTTCCTTTTTACTAACTCAAATTCCTGGCTTTTGTGTTAGGCCTTCCTGAGAATCTGAGCATCCTTGCATAGCCTATCATATTTACTAGAGAGGCACTAAAAAAGAGACTGGCAACTCTGAACCAGTGGTCTTAGAGATGAGATAGAGGGCATCTCCACAGTGATCTGGAAGTAAGCTGGCAATTCCAAGAACCTGGTTTTGGTCTGCTATTTCTTGATCATAAGCCCTGTAGTAGTCCTATTTGGTGTTTGTGTATTACACTGAAACATCAAATATAATTAAAAAGTAAGCAAGCAGGCAGAGGAGGGCTCAGTGACTGTGGGTGTTGGGAAAAGGTGTTCTGCCTGCCTCAGAGACCTGTTCCCAAAGGACTGGATGTCCCCAGAACAGCAGAGGACAGGTGTGTGGGGGTTGGGGGGAGGGAGGTGTACGGGCTTCCTCCCTTTCCTCCAGCAGTTTGCTCACCAAGTGAAAGTGGGTATGACACGAGCTCAAAATTGGGTCAGTTTTTCTTAACCCAGCTGCAACATGCACTTTAAAAGTAGAGATGTTGCCAAGACTCTGACCTTAGATTTCTTCCAGATTTTGCATAATGCTGGGAGAGTCCTAATTTCCTATTTCTTCAGAGGTTTTCTTGGTGACAAGTTGAGAGAGGGCAGATGGCTACTAGGAAGCCACAGTTTTTCACCAGGCAGCTGGTTTCTTCTACAATAGTCTGAGCAGGTCGTTTTCTCCTCCACACACACACCTCGCACTGTTGACTTATCATATACAGTAAAACACATACAGTTGGTGAGTTTTGACAACAGGCTTACCTGTATGGCCAACACCTCAATCGTTGAAAGCCGTGGATAGCACGGACCCCGTATCCTTTCCAATGCACCATCAAACTTAGCCCTTGCTCTCAATTATATTCCCAAGAGGTGATTTTGTCTGTTCTTGAACTTCATATGAATGAAATCATACTATATGTACGCTCCTGTATTCCACTTCTTTCATTCAACATGGCATTTTGGGTATTTATTTGGGTTGTTGGGTGCAGCAGTGACCCATTTCATTTTGTTGGTGAGTGATATTGCAACATACAAATACACCACACTATTTACTCACTCATTTTCTGAACAAGTTCCCTCTTTCTGGAGACCAGCCTTGCTACTGAGCTGGAGCAAGTCTTCTTTGTGTGGCTCTTTTGACTGACACACTAACAGTTATTTCTACTATGTGGAGTTAAAGGATAAAAACTAGACTGTTTAAAGGTGCAGCATAATTTACACAGATGCTAGAAATGGAAAGTGGAGGTAAGACATACTCATTTAGAGTGGTTATTTCTGCACCGATGAAAAACCTGTGACAATAACCTGCTTGTGTGGTAAGTGAAGTCTGGTTCAAGTTTTTGCTGGGAGAAGAGAAAGGGAGGAATAATGGGATACATATTTCATAAGATGTTATGCTAGGGCTTTGTGACAGACTAGATGTAGGGGATGAAAGAACAGGATGAACCAAGTTCTGTTCCAAGGTGATAGCTGCCTGTTGAGTCCCTCTTCTCTTCATAGCTGGGGTCAGTCGGTCCTTCTGCAGGCTCTGTCCTTGAGGGAGTTTGAGGAGCCCACTGTAACTGGCTCAGCCTGTGAAGATGCAAGGCCCACTTGTACCTTTCATCAGCTCTTAGTAGCTAAGCTCTTTTTATTTTGCCTTTTTAAAAATATTTATTTTATTTATGCATATAAGAACTGGGCTGTAGGCCAGAAGTATAGGGGGTAAGAGGATTCACCAGAGACAGAGTGGGGACCAGAACAAGCAGATCAACTGAAATACACTGCTGAGGAGAGCAGCAGGCAAGACAGGAGAGGTCTGCTGCGCCATGTTCCCTGGCCAGGATTAAACTTGTGAACTCGTGTTCCAGCTGCAGTGGCTGGGGATAGCTTGATAGTGCTGAGACATCAACCCCTGTGCCACCAGGAAGGCCCAGGTGTTAGTAGCTAAGCTCTTAAACCACACACCTCAGGGTGTTTTAAAGGCATAGCGACATTGTGGAAGGAATACTGACTTGGACTTTGTTAGTTTTTCATTCTTGTACTCACTGAGGCTCCCTCAGTCTCAGTTTCCTCATAGGTAAAATGAGGGTGAATAAATATCTCACCCTATCAGAACATTTTGAGAATCAGAAGAATTGACTTCAAACTTCTTGGAATGACTCACATGAAACTAATATGAGAAATCACCTGCAGGCAGGGGGAAGAGGAGTGGGGGAAGAAGTGGGAACAAAACATCTTACATCATACCTCTTTATACTTAATTTTTTGAGTCATGTAAACTTATTTTCCGGAAAAAAGGAAAAACCCAAACAGAGCAAAATAAACTATATAATTAAGCATCTAGGCTCCTGAAAGATAAGATACCCCAGACTGGCTACCGCCTGTCTGTAAGAATCCTGGTGTCCACAAGCCAGAAGCCCTATCACTTTGGGAAGGTTAGACAGTAGAGGATTATTTCTATTTAATGACAAGTAGTAGGCTGCTTGGGTTACAGTGGCAAGAACTCTGTTCCAAGAGTAAAGAGATCTGGGGGTCCTGGCTTTACTGTCTAACTTGGGTTCCTTCCTCTTCCCATCTCCCCTCGACAGATGCAGGACTCCATACTCCAAGCTCTGAGATGCTTGAGTATAATGTGAATTTATAAGCAACAGAGGTTATGATATTTGTAAAGGACTTGCTAGTGGCATTTTTATACCTAGGATGAGGTAGAGCATGACTGTATTTTCACCTGTTAGTTCCTTTGATACCAAAGTAAATCCGGAAGTGATGACATAAGTGGACGGTGTATTCAGGAAAAGGAAATAAATGGAGTTGTGTGTCATTAGTAACTCTGATACAGTACCAGCACTGTTTGCTAGTGACATCAGGCTTAGGGCATATGGATAATATTTTATTATTTTATGAATATGTAGCACTTTATATGAATGTCAACAAATAGGATACAGAGACAATAGATTTTTAATTCTAGCGAGACTCAAAATGATACTCTGGTGCTTCCTGGGATGCTTCATTCTATTTAAATATTGTGCAAATCATGAGGACACTGTCCCTTAGGTTGGTCTTCACTTCACGTCACTACTGGTCTAGCTTTACTCTTTCGGGCTCCTAACTATGCCTGTGCCTGTGCTCTCTCTGGTCACAGTTGCAAACCACACTTGCTGACATGGCCAGTCTGGGGCCATGTTTTGTAGACACTTCATAGCATTTAGAAATATCTCAATTAGTTTCCAACATTAGAAGATCATGAGATTTTTTTCTAATATAAACAGTTTGACTTCTCTTGAAAGATCAGAAGATCTGTGTCATTACCTCTCCATTTGATTCTTCCTTTTTCTTATTCTTGTTCACAATTTGTTTTGTTCCAGGCCTTCTTCTTCCAGACTCAACCTATGTGTGCTTTGGGAAAGGCTGCTCCCACCCCTGGTTCCAGGAAAAGTCATGCAAATTAGTCCTAAGTCCCCAGCATAGTCTTTCTCATAGCTTTTATTTGGAAACAAGTACTACTTTAGATCAAGAAATTAAATCCAAGGTGCAGAGTTGCAACTGGGTTATTGAGGACCGTTCTCAGGACATACACCAGCAGGAACCTATGGTGAAAGAGGAAGACAGGGTTGGTGTGGAGAGAAGCTCACCAGCAAAGTAGTTGCAAGGCAGTTACTATCACGGCCTGGAGATGCCACCAGGAACTCAACAATGGGGATGGCCCTTCAGAATTGCCCCAGATTGAAGTAAGATGCATTAGTGGGGGAGCATAGCTGCCTTCCAAATTGCAGTAAGAGGGTCAGACATTTGTATCCTCCCATGTTACTAGCCTCGGGCTGCATGCTCTGAGGGGCTGTAAAACCTTGTGAGAAGTGGTTTCCTGGTGCTGAGAGCAAAAAAATTCCCATCAACTAAGGGATAGGTGTAGGCGTCTAGAGGGGATCTAGGCAGAGCCATGAAATCCAGTGCAAGCACTTGGCCCAGCCTAGGTAACAGAGGTTTGCTGGGGCTCCTGAGAAGTGCTACTTGTGTGTCTGCATGTAGGTGCTCCAGAACTGTTGGCAGCCACCTTGCCTCCAAGACATTGGTGATCTGCGGAATCAAACCAGCCCTGAAGCTTCTGTTACCCTGGACTTTCAGTGTGACCCTGATTGTTAATGTGGTTTTCTGGCTGCATTTTAGTTACTTAGAAATGGACACACTTTACTGATACAGTGTGAAGATATGGAGCTGCAGTTTCTGGCAATAACCTGCTGGTACATCAAGCAGCTGAGGTCAGTTTAGATGTCGGTTGGTTTCCAGTTCACTAGTACTTTCAGGATGAGAAAACCCTCACGGGGCTTTAATTCTGGATAGGAAGAACCTCTTGTGCAGTCGCATATGTGACTTTTACTGTGTGTGTGTGTGTGTGTGTGTTGGGGGAGTAAAATCATATAACATAAAATTCATCATTTTTACCATTACAAAGTATACAAGTCAGTGGCATTTAGAACATTTGCAATATTGTGCAACCATCACCACTACCTAGTTCCAAAATATCTGCATCACCCCGAAAAGAAACCCCATACCCATTAAACGGCCACTCCCCCTTCTGCTTCCCCTAGACCCTGGCAGCTAGTTATCTGCTTTCTGTCTCTAAAGATTTGCCTGTTTGGCATATTTCATATACTATGTAGTTTTTCAGTACTGTGAAGAAGTCAGATAGCATTGTGAAAATAGTTTTGACCTTACCTAGGATCCCCTAAAAGGGGGTCAGGATCCCCAAGAAGACTGCAGACCGGACTTTATGCTGATCTAGGTCATCCAGGCATGGGACACCAGCTCCCCACAGCAGCTTCTATTCTAGCATAAGTGGCTCATCATGCTCCTGTGCCCAACCTCATGCTTCCCCATCTTAGATTCTCATGTCCTATGAAAACTCAACTGTTTTCTACAAAGTGGAGGTTAGGACTATAGTAATAGGCTCTCATTGAAAACTGCTCAGAGGAACCAAACCACCAAATCTAGACAACTTTTTATCAGTAATAAATCTGAATGTGTTAAAAAATATTTTTTCTCTACCACAAAATTATTTCCAATAAAATTCTGATCACTTTCTCCTACTGGCACCGCAATGTATCATCACAGTGATTACATTTTACCTGTGATGAGAGTCATGTCCTCCTGAATTTGAAGTAGCAGCCATGCCAGAAGCTGCTACCCCCTTTCTCCTCTAACAATCACAGCTTATTCTAGTCTTCAAGTAGTGTTCTCAGCGTAATTAGCACGCTTATTATACGGCATATTCAAATGTTAATGCGCACACTGTACTGACGCTTTTGAGACCCATTTTGCTCAGGAGCTAAAATTGTTACCATGCTGCCTGGTGCTAGAGGTTCTGTGCTTGAAACCTGTTTCCCACATCCGAGCAGACAAGGTTATTTAATTAGACTGTTGAGCCAGAATGAGAAGAGGCTGACACTTAATATAGAACCTATAAGCTGAACGGGGTCAGCGAGTATAGGCCCTCCTGCACAGTTTGAATTAACGCTCCATCACTGTGGAGACAATCAATATTGGAGCAGACTGGCTTTGGGGTGTGCTTGATATCATTCCTCCAGGGTCTCTGCAAGTTAAACCAACAAAAAATTACAGTTTTGACCGTTGGAAACACTGTCCCCATACCGAGCTGGAATCTGCTCGCATTGTCACTGGTTTGTTTTTGCTCTGTCCTCTGAATCCCCATACAGCACATCTGCTCTCTGTTCTGTGACTGCCCTTCAGATCGAGGCCAGCGACCCTGGCCCCATGGACTACATTTCTAATTGTCCAGGTCCTCATATGACAGCATACCAGACCCTTTGCCATGGTGGTCACTCATGTCATCAGTGTTACACACACACACACACACACTTTTTTTTTCTGTAAAGCTATTTTCTTGGAACCTGAAACAAAGCTCCATGTGTGGTCTGACCCAAGAAGAGATGGGCAGGCCTGTCGCTCTCATTAGATATGATCCAGTGTTCTCCAAGAGTATGTTACCTTCTTGTCATCCAAAGCCAGTCATAACTAGATGAAACCACCAGGACTACTAAACCACATGCTAATACTAAGGAAATTAGCCATTTTGACCCAAACATAGGATATGAGATTTGTCATCATTGTATTTCATCATGCTAAATTGGACCTAATACTTTGACCTGTCAGGAACCTTTTTGTGTCCTGAATCTATATTTTCCACCCACAAATGTAATCAATCTATTAATATTACTCTCCATATAAATCAGAGTTAAATACATCTGACAGTAAAGACCTCAGGATTGAGCCATTCATATACTACCAGAAGCCTCAAATGAAGATATTCATTCAACCAGTTATAATCTACCACCCCTACCCCTCTACACACACACACACACACACACACACGCCTCCATTCCAACTACTCCATCCCCTGACTCAAGCTGTCATGAAGTGAAAATATCAAAGACTGTTCCAACATGTTCCTGGCTGATTAACGAGCCCTTGAAAGAAAGGGGAGGGTGAAAGGCCTAGTGAAGGGGTGAACATGGCAGGACAGGTTTCTCTGAATCTGCTTTATCTAGGCCCAAATACCAGCCAGAGTTTGGGGAGGCGTTGAGACTGAGTCAAATGTCCATTTGGCTGAGAGAGGTTCTAATAACCAGGAAACAGAACCAAAGTTGGAAGCTGGATGGTAGTCAATCTGTACATCCAGATTACAGCAAAAGAAAGGCAAAAGTTTGACAAAAGAAAGCAAAGACAGGCCAGAGTACAAGGAGAATGAAACAAGGAATGAGCAAGTAAGTGGCCTGCTAAGTAGACTCTAGAGTTACCTTCTCCAATATGGCAGCCAGAGCTATAAGTGCTATTTAATAAAAATTTCAGTTTCTGTCACATTAACTGCATTTCAAGTGTTCATTAGTCAATTGTGACTAGTGGTTACCATACTGGAAAGTATAGAAGACACTTCTATCATTGTAGAAAGTTCTAGTGGGCAGTTTTGCTCTAGATCATTCTAGGTACACTTCTAGAAAAAGGTGGCCTAGGTAGGCTATCATTTTAGCATACTTCTTATTCCTTTGTTTTAGCACTCATTTCCAGTTCTTCCAGGAATTTGTCCCTATGTATGGTCTTTGATTGTATGCCATAGGTAGCATTCTGAGCTATGCCGTTCTTAAAGATGATCCATGGATTTAGACAGAACTTAGTATAGAGGTCCTGTTATAACTATTTGCCCATCCCTAGCCAAAGCGTGGTTTTCTTTCCCTTCTATATAGGAAAGGCATCCTTCTTGACACAGCAGTTAGCTCTGGGGTTATGACATGTGGGGCAGGAAGGGGGAAGGAAGGGAACACAGGTTTGCCAGATCTGGCGAAGCCCCCTCTAGTTGTTAAAATGATTTGTAACATAAAATTTTTGCTCTCCCTTTCAAAAACATTACATCTCGGTCAGGGAGTGAAGAACTTGAAGTCAAGGCCTTTTTGCTTGATGCAAAATATCTTACCATTTTACCATTGGGCTCTCACTAAATTTTCAATTTAACTTCTTTCTATTTTAATTTCCTGTGCCAGAAGCTCATAGAAGTTCTCATAATAAAATCTATCAATTCTAACTTAGAAATCTTTCTAGAATATGTCCTTTTCTTCCATTCCCTCAGTTAATGTATCTTCTCTCTCCTTTCCCATCCCAGCCCCCCACGCTACCACCTAAATGCTTTAAGAACCTTATCTAACTGTGACATGCTGCTCCCTAAAGCCCTTTCTTTAGTGGCTCCCCACGACATCATAAAGACCTGCCTTCTGGAACCCCCAACTTTGGTTTCAGGACTTCCCACTCCCTGACACATGGTAACACTCTATTACTGGGCCCGAAAGCAAAATGCCTTCTCAGCTCTGTGCCCTCGATGCTCTCCTGCCTGAAGTGGTTTTTCTCCTCAAATGTTATTCCCCCTGGGGGAATTTCTACGTGTTCTGTTAAGGTTGAATGTGAACCTCATCTCTGAGAAATCTATCCTGAGTCCTCAGATTTAAATGATCCAGCAGCTGTGCCCAAGCAATGTGCGGGCTTTGGTCATAGCACACCCGGTGTAGGACACTCATGGCTGCTCCTCCCACTCAACTGTGAGGGCTCAAGGGCGGGCAGCTCCTCTGACTCATCTCTTACCCCAGTGGCAAACACAGAACCTGACTCATAACAAACCCCATTACATGCCCGTTAGAATGAACAACAATCTGGGCCTTTGAGATGAGAGCCACTGAGATGAGAAGTGAGACTATTGAGGCTCCTCTGTGTCATTGCTGCTGCCAGTGCCCCTTACGGTTCACCCACACTGTTAGATAGGGGCCCCTGACAAGTGACCCTGCTAGTGGGGCATCTGGGGAGAAGCAAGAGGCCCACAGCTGCTCATGCTGAAAGGCTTACTGTAGGCTGGCTGTTGCCCTGGCAGACGTTGCCACAGGCACAAGTGCATTCCTTGTTTTTCGTGAAGAAAACAGGACCTCTTGGAGACTGCTCTTGCATTTGTGGGTAACTTTGTAGGGGAGAACAATTGGCACTGGGGAGATCTCCTGGAAGAATGGAAAGGAACCGCTACTGTCTTAAATAGGAAGGGTGGGGGGGGGTCCCTTCCTCCCTCCCTGGTGGCGCAGTGGGTTAAGCAACGCACCATGAAGCAAACCGCAGCCACTGCAGCACGAGTTCGATCCCTGCTGCCGGCAAGGGGGGGGACCCGCATGGCGCAGCAGACCTCTCCAGCCTTGCCTGCTGCTCCCCTCAGCAGTGTGTTTCAGTCAGTCTGCCTGTTCTGCTCCCCACTCTGTCTCTGGTGGATCCTCTCAAGCCCCACACCTCTGGCCTGTACCCCAGTTCTTGTATGCATAAATAAATCTTTTTAAAAAATAGCAGGGGGGATATTGCTGGCTAGGGGGCAGGGGAGTGAGGCGGGGCACTTTTTTTATTCTAAAGGTACACACCTTTTGGTTACCAGTTTTCATGTTTCTCTTTGTTTTTAGCCCATCATGCACCCCGAGGGGCAGGAAAGACAGGGCTGGGTTGTTATTCACAGAGAAGTAAACTGATACCAGAGAGGTGAAGTAACTTACCCAAGGTCCAGTTTGAGCAAAGTTCCAGAAAATGAAGAGTTTTTCCCAGGGTCATGAAGTGAGAATCAGAACTATAACATATGATAGTTATTTTTTTTAAGATTTATTTTATTTTATTTATGCATACAAGAGCTGGGGTGCAGGCCAGTGGTGGGGGTGCTGAGAGGATTCACCAGAGACAGAGTGGGGAACAGAATAAGTGGATAGACTGAAATTCACTGCTGAGAGGAGCAGCTAGTGAGACAGGAGAGGTCTACTGCGCCATGTGGATCAGCTCCCTGGCTAGGAATCGAACTTGTGCTGCAGTGGCTGCCTATAGCTTCATTGTGCTGAGACTTAACCCCTTGCACCACCAGAGAGGCCCCTGATAGTTATTTTTTAAGTTTCTGTTGGGTTTTAACAAAATGTTTGAAGTCACAAACTTTTTCTAGAAAACTGAGCCTGCAAAAGGTTTTCTACCATCTCTTAGGAAATTTGCATGACATTAAAGATGCCTTCTGGCTATGAAATTTAGTGTTTATTGTGTCCCAGGCTTATGTAACTTCATTAAATATAATGATCAGCCTGCAAGTAATTTCCAAAATAAATAACTCTCCTGCCAGCCCCACATCCCTGTCTGACTTGTCAAAAAAGCCTCAAGCCCATTCCTTAGTTATTCCCTCACTTTATTATCAACCTGCTCTTTCCACTCCTTCTACTCCCTACAACTTGGCAACTCTATCACTTGATCAATTGTTCACGTCCTCTGTCAGAGATAATGAGGATTTAGAGCTAGAGTCATTTCTATATGAGACTATAAAGCAGGACTGTTATCGCATATTCTTGATATCTTAATTTAGTTCCCATTAAAGGAGAATTAATTTGACTGGATTAGTTCAGATTCATGCTATTAGTTCCGTAGGGGATGACTAAATCCATTTGGGTTCCATCTTTGATGTGGGATATGGAATGAAATTTGCGTATGTCAGGAGAGTTTTAAAATTTTCTAGAAAGGAAAGTCTGCCTTGATTGGCCAGACCAAGTAATTTAAGTTGTTTCTGACAAGATTCTCACAGCCTTCTTGAATGACAATAAAGTATCATACATCCATCTGAACTGGCTGAAGACAGACGCTAATAGCTGCATGGAATAGGTACTTTACCTGTCTTTTGATTCAAGAGTCCAGGCCCTATTCACTGCGCCACACACTCTTCAGGGTGATAATTGTTCCTCTAGTGTTTCTTGATATGTGAAATTCAATGTCTAATTTTAGTGATAATAGCCACATAGCAATAACAACATGTAACCTCTTGTGTTTGTTTTCACTGAGAAACCCAAGGCCCTTTAGATAGAGTTATGGGTAATTCTGGGTGTACTGGCAATCACTGAGGATCGCTATTTGGTCTGGCTTTGTTTTAATTTCTCTCTTGATTACTAAGAACACACTGACATATGCATGTAGGACTAAGATGTGCTTTTGCGCTGGAGTGGGGAGGACTCATGACAAAGGGCCAGGCCAGGCCTATTGCCTTCTTTCCTCCCAGATTTTGCTGTGTAACTCCCACTCAGTTTATCATGGCTGAGCAAGGCTGGCTTCCTTAAAGTGAGATAAGAGTATGTAATAAAAGGTGACAATGTAGAACAGAAAGGAGCACAAAGGATGTCTTCTTCCTCATGCTGAGAGAGCCTAGGATATACACTGAGAAAGTCAGATTTGATTCCTGAGCCCCATCTGTTAACGGTGCTCACAGTCATTCAGGAGAAGCCTGGCAAGAAAGACCTGGCAATCCATTTCCTGCCTGTTAAGTATACTCCTTCTCTTCCCTCCCCAACCTGGCTAAAAATACAACCAAAGTGTCATTAAACACACACACACACACACACTCACACACACACATGCCTAACATTTGTTGAGCAGATTGTGACAGAATATCAATTAGCTAAGTGTTTGGTATGCTAAGTTCCCCAGTGCTAACTCACCCAGAAGAAGACTTGGGGGGGAGGGGAGCATAGAGTATCAATTAGGAAGAAGGCGAGCTGACTCCTAGGGAGTGTGGGAGCCAAAGCTGACAAGTGAAAATGTTGCAATTTCCACTTATGTCCACCTAGTGGCAGCAGTTCTGGCCAGAAGCCCTACTACCTGCACTGGTTCAGGTGAAGACTATGTACTGAGTGTACCTTGAGCCAGGTCCTCTGCCAGGCCCAGAGGGCTGAACCATTTAGAAGGCTGCTATTCTCCAGCACCGGTCCCTCTTGGGCAGGGACTGATCTAGGTTATTCTAACTCTAAACTCCCCATGTCCAGGGGATAGAAATTGTTGAAGCAGGGAGTTAAAGCTTCCAGACCAATGGGACTAAAGCAATATGTTAGGTTCTGGTGCATAGATTATGCCAGAGTAGCTCCAACACCAAGGGTTTAAGAAATAACTGGAACAGCAGAGGCTAGAGATTCAACTAGAGAATAGTCACCATGGATCTCACCGCTTCCGTGGCAGGCCAAGGAATGAGTTGGATCCTTTGCTCTGTCTCTTCTGAGTTGTAAACCAGCCATTGCATAGGGTAGTTTGGTTTTAGGATTTATTTGAACATAATTTATATGTTCTGTGAAATGAAAAGAATTCACTGATTAATGACATAGGCCAGCATTTCTCGAGATGTGGGATGCATTCTATTTGGGGCAGTGCAGATGATTTTAGATGCAACACCTTTTATTTGATAGTTCAGTATTTATTTTAATGAGTCTTAGAAGCAAAGTAATCTGTGTTACCAAAAACCTGTCATTTCACAGGTGAGACTGTTGGGTTTCCACTTACAATAGTGATATAAAATTTCCATCTTCAATGTTTTTGGTAAAAATAAGTTTATCTGAAGAAAATGATTAAGCGAATATAATACAGAAGATGTTAATACATACCAGAGTATGGCAAAAATCACAAAGATGAAACTGGAAATACTTTATTAATCCAGAGGATAAGCTAGAGTCCTGTGGATGGAAGAATTTGAAAGACTGGACATATGGAGAGAAATAGTAGGACTCTCATAGGATCTGGGTTCCAGACCCCCTGACCCTGAGCCCATGTAACAGTGACCTCTCTCTAGGTCCCATTTCCTTAGCTATAAAATAATGCTAATGCCTTGCTTAGCTTTATGATTTGGTGATTCTATTTTCCTGGTTATTATTGAGATTATGTACAATCATAATAACAGGCTGCCGTGTGCCTGATGCCTTACAGAAGTCATCATTCTTGATTCTCCTCATAGTCAGGAAAGATTGGTTTCACGTATTTTGTACATTTGTAGGCACCGAGGCTGGAAGATTTTAACCAAGTTTCGTAGGTCACCCCGAACTTGACTTGAATGACCCCAGAGCTGATGTTTGTTCCTCTTGGCCTTGCTGTATCATGGTAATTAATTCCTATTTGCCCTTCAGAACTAAGCTCAAGGTTCTCTATTGCAGAAGACCTCTTTGACTGTCTCTCACCACCAGGGCGGGATGACCCTCTTCTCTGTTCCCTCCATTTTCCGGGCATGTCGTTTTTATGTTTGCTTTGTATCTCCAGCACTCTGAATAGTCTTGGGCACAGAGTAGGCTGTCAACAAACTGCAGGAAGAGGGAAAGCATGAGGGAGCGAGAAATAGAGAAGGACAGAGAGGATCAGAAAAGGGAATATACTGCTACCTTATTTTACTAAATATGAAACGAGTAGAATTAAGAGGTAGCAGAGCAAGGTGGTTAAGATACAGCCTTCTCGATTGCTTTTCTGCTTCCTAGGTGTGCGGCTTTGGGCACAGGTGCAATGCCTGTGTTTCAGTTTCCTTATCTATAAGACAGGGGTGTCAGTATCTACCTTAAAGGGTGCTCTAAAGAACCAGTGAGTTACTCTATATAATGTGCTTGCTCACTGCTTGGGATCGTGTAAGCAAGTGCTAGTAAATATTGGCTACTATCAATATTTCTGAAAAATAAGTAAAAGGACTACTATTAATATTTCTGAAAAATTAGTTAAAGGAAGAAAACCATTACAAAGTGAAAAAATATATAGGTATAGTGCCTCCTCATTTTCCTAACTCTACTTTTTGACCAAGGTGGTTATGAATAATAAGGATTATAGGTATGGGACATACAATAGCCCACTTGCATGGCAGCGGACTTAAGTACTCCACCTCTGCTCTCAGAACATTTGAGAATATTGATATTACAATGCTCTCCCTGTATCTCCTAAATCCAGACTTACTGGTTGTCCGTGATTCTCAATTAGATTATAAGTTTTGGGAAGGAAAGGGCTCATTTGAGTCTTCTGTCCCCAATTCTTAGTTAAAAGGGCTGGCAAGAAGTAAATGCTCAATAACTGCTGAATGAATATTGTAGAAAAGATATGTGTATGTGAACACAAAAATTTTTAAATTATGTGATACTTTCCATCAGAGGCTCGATTCAAGTGTGATTATAGCTCACAAAGGAGAGAGTGCTTCTAAGCTATGGAATGGTTAAACCTGAGAACTTGAGGAGTCAGCCTTGGTTTTGAGCACTAGCTCTGCCATTATGAGCTTATGTAACCTGAACTCTAACCTAGCCTCTTTCAACCACAATGTCCTTCTCAATGAAATGGGATAGAAGAACTAAGTGAGATAATGTTATGTAAGATGTCAGTTACCGCTGATGAGTTTGTAGAGAGAGTAGCATGTCATCATCACACCATCATTACTATCATCATCATCAAAGGCTTTGTGATGGAATCACTCACTATCTGGATGCGCAAACACCAGGGATGAGCACTGAACAGCCAGCAGGTGTGAATAAAGGTACTGTGGGCATTAGAGACCAGGCAAAATCTGGAGGACAACGACACTATTGGCACTTTTCAGGAAAGTAATAGAGAGAATATTAGGAAGTTGACTTTAAGTGCCAAGCTGAGAAATTTTTCTTTATTCTTTAGAATACTTGAGACCTTTCAAGGATTCTAAGCAAGGCAGGGGCCAGTTCAGAGTTGGCTCTAGGGCCATATTCTGGTTGGTTTTGGCAAGATGATCTGGGGAGTGTGAGGAAAATAAATGCAGATAACTGTGGAAGCTTTCCCAATACTTTCAATGAGAAGGTACCCCCTGGGGTGGTGATATGGGGAAGGAAAAGAAGGAATGGGCACGTGGAACACTGGGAAGATTGAACTGATGCAACTGTCAATATGGCCACTGGATGTGAGAAGCAGAGTGAGGAGTCAGACTCCAAGACAATTCTGAAGGAGCATGGTGCTGTTATTCTAGCAAAATTAAAACACAAGGGAGACTGGCTTTGGGGGAAGATATATTTGCTTTTTTCTGTGCTAAGTTTGATGTGTTGTGGGAGATTAAGATAATAGTACCCAAGAGCTATTTGGAAGTGTCATCTTAGAAGTCAGGCTTATATTCCAGAGATACTTATTTAGAAGATAGAGGTAAGAGCCAAGGTATAAAGTTGAGTCAACTATCTATGAGTATAAAGTCATCTTTGGGAAATGCCTTCATATCTAGAGGGGTGAAAGAGGAGCCTATGAAGGAGGAGGGGGGAGTGAACTGAAGAGCACTCTACCTCAGAAGCCAAAAGTGGAGTGAGCTTCAAGTTGGATACAGGTGCTTAGAGGAATTGTGAGCTACAGTAGGGTCAAAGAGAAAGAACTGGACTTGACCATTAGGAACTTACCAATAACTTATCAGACAATAGCATGTAGAGGAAAATACTATATTACAGATGCAAAGGGATGAAGACATGGTGTGGCGGGTAAAAGAGAACACATTATTAGGTCAGGCAGTTCAGGAATGCAAAGACGGGGATGTGATGGTGAGAGCAGAATTGTTCATCTCCAGGTACATGACTGTGCACCAAGAGATGGATGTGTGTACAGCAAGAGATAGTGATGGAGGAGAATATGGGAGGGGCTTTGGAACAAACTAGATTGAAAGGCTGGTTACAGCCATTCTAAAGTTATAGGACATGCTATCTGTATGTGCACAGCAGCCAGAATTCATTTATCACGTAGCAACAGACTGTGAGAGAGGGAAACCAGAAACCCTCTTCTCCACTTAGAACAAAGCTTGACCCACTCTCAGAAAACTTCATTTAGCAAGGAAGGAATGCTGAGAGAACGAAGTGTACAATATAATATCACCTTTCCTTGACTTTTCCACCCAAATGCACTTTAGGAAAATGCCCAGGTACCTGGTGGGAATGCTCTAATCCAGTTAACACTGCCCACACTGTGGCAGGGTGCTTGTCTTTTGTAAAAAATGTTTTCGTGATCTCTTTTATCTTCATAGAATCCCTGTCAGGTATTACTTTTTCTCTGTTTTACAGGGAAATAGACTAAGGACAACATAGAGTTGAGTGATTTCCTCCAAAATTATCCAGCCAGGAAATGGTAGAGCCTTATACCTTTTGCTCTTTTAATTTTAATTTTTTAAAAGATTTACTTATTTATACATGCAAGAAGTGGGGTACAGGCTAGAAGTGTATGGGGGGGGGGAGTGAGAGTATTCACTGGAGACGGAGTGGGGAACAGAATAGGCAGACTGACTGAAACACACTGCTGAGGGTAGCAGTGGGTGAGGCAGGATTGGTCCGCTCATGTGGGTCCCCTCCCTGGCCGGGGCGCGAACTCATGCTGCAGTGGCTGCACCACGCTTCACAGTGTGGTGCTTAACCCCTTGTGCCACCAGGGAGGCCCCCCTTTACTCTTTTTAGTACATGTTTTCAAACACCATACGTAAAGTCTTCACATGGAGCACTCTGGAATGGAATGGCAAGCCAAAGTGGAGCAGGGCTCTCCTCCCCTGGTCTGGGGACCTAGAATTAAGATAACCTGAAACTAGGGTAGGTTTGGGGCATTTTTATCAGCTTGTATTTTTGGATAAATAGTATCCAGTGCTCCCTTTTCATCCTGATCATGAGAGACCCTGGGGCAGAAATTCTTAGCAATATGTTTCCTTCCCTCCACTTCAGTCAGGGTCTGAAATGCACCAATAAGGCCTCAAGTCCTCAGTGCTTTAATCTTCTTCCAGTTAGAAGCAGGAAAGCAACTCTCTCCCTCAATATCTGGCTGAGTCTAGTAGGAAGGTCAGCCTTGGAGGCCGAAGGCCCAGTTTTCATGCCCGGTCTACCAGTCTGGCTCTGTGACCTTGATTAAATCAACACACTCTGAGTGCCGGGTCTTGACCTGAAAAATGAGGACAATAATAGTTATTTTATAAGGATCTAGTGAAACACTGGTGAAAGGAAAACCCTGTCTGGGTTTAATTTTCTTAAAAACATTTGGAGACGCTCCACGTTTTTTTTTTTTTTTTTTGCATTGGGTCCTACAAATCACATAGCTGGTCTGTGGATAATGCGATCTTGACCAAGTCACTTAACCTTTCTGGGCTCCACAGCCTATAGTTCATTGAATTGAATTGTTAGCAAATAGATTATTAGCATGATTCTCTACCTATTAGCAAATGATGCCATAGTTGATTACTCCCTCCGCCCTTTTCTTCACTTGGCTTCCAGGACACTGCCCTTTTCTGGTTTTCCTGTCTGTTTATTTTTACCCCTAGTCTATTAGCCCATCCAAAACTAAACTCCTGTGGTCTCCTGCAAACCTGCTTCTCCCAGTCTTCATCTGTAATGGTAATTCCAGTCTTCCAATGTTCAGAACAAAACCCTAGTCATAGTCTTTGACTCTCACTCCACCTCTGATTTGTAAGCTACTCCAAACCTGAGGCCCTCTTCATCACTACAGACTCAGCCAAGCTTTGATCACCTCTCACCTGGATTATTGCACATCCTTCGGCCTGGTCTCCCTGTTCCACCGCCTCCCTTTCTCCAATGGTCTGTTCTCTACAGAGTAGCCAGAATAACCCTGGAGCTCATGCTGCTCCTCTGTTCAAAACTGACATCCCAAGACTGTCTCCATCAGAGCAGAAATCCTGGCAAAGGGCAATGAGCTGCCTCCTTGAACCCACCTCCCGTCCCCCTCATGCCCTCTGCTAGCACCCCTCTGCTCGGACTGCCCTCCCACACATCAGCTTGACTGGCCCCTCACCGCCTTCAGTCCTGCTGGCCCATCACCCTATCAGTCAAGCCTCCACTGACCACATCATTTAAAACAGCCACCGTCACCAACTTCGCCCTCCTATCATTCCCTCATCACCATCTGAAACATTACATATTGTATTTATTTTCTTATTGTTTATTTCTTCTCTTTAGAGTGGAGGCTCCATAGGGCAGGGAATTTTGTCTTTTACCTGCTGTACATCTCCAGCACACAGGCCAGTGCCAATGGGGACAAGAGCGAGAATTCTGGGGCTGGTGACAAGATTACTGTTATTAACTCATAGCGGATCAGCCCATCTGAGTGTAGAAAGTACTGTCACAGGCTTTGCTGAGCCCATGAAGCTGGCCCTGCATATAGGGGTGAGGGCATTTGTGGGGACCACTGTGGGCTAAGCCTCCCAGTAGAGGTAGAGAGGGGAATTAGGAATGGTAATGATACTCAGAGAATTTGCATTTGTATTTATTGAATTTGTATATATGCAAATAACTCTAGACAAGGCAACATTCATTAAGAACATCCAGCCTTAAATGCTAGCATCTTACACTCTGGTAATGATCTAGAGGTTTCTACAGAGCAAAGAGACCAAGAATTTGTGGACTTAACTGTATGGCTATTTCTGTCCCAGACAAGTTCTGCCTCGGCCTGCTTATCACACCAGAGACACCTTGCCTGACTTCCAATCTGGCTTGCTCCAAAGTACCCTCCACTGGCCCCCTCCACCCAATATTGGTCTCTAATTAACTGTTAACTTGACACCCCACCCACTCTGCATTCTTCCCCTAGATACAGGGAACACAAAGGAGAGGGGGAGTGAACTTTGGAAGGTTGCTCTGGGCTGTAAATAATCTCAATATTAGTTCCTTGTAATACTGATGTTCTCACCTCTATGATATAGAGCACACAACTCAGGCCCTACATCTCACTATCTTTTGAGTCTGACCAGTCTTGCTCAGTATGTGGCACAGAGTGGACAGTCAATAAGGTTTGTGAATGCTTTAAACAGTGTTACAGGCTCTGAGTAAGGGTAATTCCATTTGTCCTTACTCTGCATTTCCTGTAAGGTGCCTCAGGGGTATTCTATAAGGTTATCTTATTGCACTAGCATAAGAAATATCCTAAGTAAAACCGAAAACATTTCAAATAAAGGGGCAGATAGTTAAATTTCTAGTTTAATTGATCAAATGCTAATATTTTATATTTTTCAAAGTTATTTTGATTTGCAGTTTTTTTTTTTTTAAGTCTAGAGGTATTTTATTTCTTTCACATCTGTCATGCCATGAATCCATAGGGAGTGGGTTCCAGCAGCTCGAACTCCTTTCCATGGGTTTTCGCAAAGTGTGCTTCTCTGGGTGGAGCAGCTGGAGCTTCAGTTCAGCACAAGTACCTTTGCCTTTGGCTTCTTATTATTTCTGATCATTTTTTTTCACATTTCACTTCAGGGAGTCATCTTGGCTCTTAGAGTGCTTGATATGCTCAATAAGAACATAGAGTCTCTTTGCAAGAATCTTGCTCTTTACCTGTATGTTTACAACAATGCCAACTGCATGCTGGGTAACACTGTAGGCTCCTCCACTGTTGCCATGGTAACCTGTGTGGGGCATTTCTTTATGAGCAGTGCCCATCCCCTTGGTGTCTACATCATCTTTTTTGTACATTCCCACATGTGTGGCCAAAGGAACAACTCCATATTTTTAAGGTTTAGAACATACAGCCGGTGTGTCTCTCTTTGTGCTGGTCTTTTTGGCTACTTACAGCAAGATGGCTATTCCATATGCTTGATTTCTTTAAAACCTATCTCTGAAAATCCAAAAATTATCAGGAGATAAATTTAAAATGACCCCTTCCTCTCCCCACTTAACACCTTTGAATAGGGACGCCCTGAAGTTATGTCAATTTTTAGACATTTAGTTAAAAGAAAGACTGGCAAACTGAGGAGCTTAAAGCTAAGGCTTCAAGCATTTGGATCTGGTAATGAAAGATCAAGCTGTTTGGTTAGGTGTTTTTGTAATTCTCAATACTTTTTAGTGTGTTTGAAAAATGTGTTCTCTCATATGTTCACACCACACATATATTCGTACCTAGCCAAGATCAAGCATAAAAAGAAAACCTATCTTATAATCAGTAAGAGGTGATGTTGGCAATAAGTAAGAAAATTCAGGACATGCAGATACTTCCCCAGCTTGGTTCTCAGTTTTTCTGAATATGTAAACTACAGGGAGGGACAAGATGGTTTGAGAGAACTTTCCAGTTCTAAGCCTATGGAATTAGTGGGCACCGATTCACAGTATAGAGATTTTCTCTTTATAAAGGATATCCTTCAGATTTCTATGAGGTTTTTTATTCCACTGTGGATTTATTTATTTTTAAAGATTTATTTATTTATGCATACAAGAACTGGGGTACAGGCCAGAAGTGTTGGTGGGGGGTGGTGGTGGTGAGAGGATCCACCAGAGACAGAGTGGGAACAGAACAGACAGATTAACTGAAATACACTGCTGTGGGGAGCAGCAGGCGAGGCAGGAGAGGTCTGCTGTGCCATGTGGGTCACCTCCCTGGCCGTCACCAGGGATGGAACTCATGCTACAGTGGCTGTGGTTTGCTTCATAGTGCATTGCTTAACCTAGTGCACCACCAGGGAGGCCCCTCCACTGTAGATTAAACTATGACTTGGCTTTATCAAAATCTAGTCACTCTATTTTTAAAAAAATATTTATTTTTATTTATTTATGCATATACGAACTGGGGTGTAGGTCAGAGGTGTGGGGGGTGGTGAGAGGATTCACCAGAGATAGAGTGGGGAGTAGAACAGGCAGATCTACTGAAACACACTGCTGAGAGGAGCAGCGGGTGAGACTGTAGAGGTCTGCTGTGCCATGTGGGTCCTCTCCTGGTGGGGGATCGAAGACATGCTGCAGTGGCTGGTGATAGCTTAATAGCTCTGAGATTTTAACCCCTGTGCCACCAGGGAAGCTCTAGTTACTCTAATTTTTATTATTCATAAAGGCAACTAACATCAACCAAGCTTAATATTCCAGGCAGAGGTGGAATGCCTTATGCAGATAATTTGATGTAATCATTCCAATAACCTTATGAAAGGTATCAGTGTTGTTCCATATGACAGATAGGTGAGCTGGCTCCAAGGTCATATAATCCATCTAAGGTCACTGAATTAGGGAACGTGGCAACACTGGGGTTCAAACTCTGGATTCCACCTGTGCCCCCAGAACACACTGTTACCCCTGGGTCCCCCAGACTGGCTGCCTGAGTGGAAGGTGTTGAAGGTTCCTTCCCTAGTTGGACAACTATAGTCCTGTGCAAATGGGGTGCTCTCTTGAAGGAGGGATGATTTCTTTGGTTTCTCTCTAATTTATGTGACATAAATTTGTAATATTTTCATGAACAAATGCACTTTGGCCTTCCCTGAATGAGCAACAGCAGAGTCACTATCTTGAGTTACTTGTAAATGCTTAAATGAGCAGAAAAAGGTTCAAATTTTTTTGAGCTCCTAATTTTCTTCTTTGGGTTTATATACAGCAAGACCTTATGTTATTTTGCAAAAAATGAAGGTGAAAATTGCACCGCATGCAGGAGGATAATATGAGGTTAATCTCACATCTTCATGATATTCACATTCATTATTTTCACTTTCACAAGAACTGCATGGAGGGTGCAAGTCAGGAACTTTATACTTACTTTGCAAAGGTGCAGACAGTCAGAGGAAGGGGAAATGACTTGGTGTAGGACATGGAGCTGGTTAGATTCTAGAGCTAGTGTTTCTACACTCTGCCACCCACATAAGTAAAAAGCACACCAGACTTGGGTGCTTCTAGGCAGGCAGAACAAATAGCCAGTCTCCCAGGGCTTATGCTATGTCAGGCTGTGGCTGCGGGAGCCCCATAAAACTAGCAACTTATGCTGGAGGGTGACGACTTAGCCATTCCCCTACTCCCACCTGTGCAGTACGATAAAGTAAGTACACGTAGCCAGCAGCTGTGGACCAACTAGATAAAATATTTAGGCGGGAAGTCAAGTCACAAGTGAACTTGTCAAGTGTTTGTATGTGTGTGTTTAACTGTTAGTTGCTTTTGATATTTTCAAAAAGGCTGCTTGTGGAAGTCAGACCAAACAGCAGGAAGGTACTACAGCAAGATGGAGTTTGGAAAAGACCAGTCTCGTCTGACGTTCCACCAGACACCTGATCCTCATCATGAAAAGAACTATGTTCCAGGTAATGAGGGGCCCGCAAGGGACAGTGGCTACTGGGAGAACTGAGATTATGGTTATTTTCCTTATTTGGGGGGGTCTGGTTAATAAAGGGGGGACATAATTTAGTATGTTCCTATAAACTTAGCTGGGAGGAACTGGGGCTTTATCACCTCCTGAGGTACTTTCTTGTGTCTAGAAACACAAGGAAATGATAAATAATTAATAGGAATGAAAGATACTATTGAAATGAAAGGAACACTGGAAGGTTGTGGTAAACAAACCACCATCTGCTTCTGTGGATGTGTACATTGGTATAACTTTCACAAAAAGATCTGACAACAGGTACAAGAATTGTAATAGTGCTTATTTTTTTGACACACTAATATAAAATCTTTGACTTTATCCTTAAAGCAACGCTTCTAAAATGCTTTGTAAAACCTTCAGCCTTGAGATGGTGCTTTAAAACTTTTTTAGTGCCATGGAGTCCTTTTGCATTCCGATAAACTTACAGATCTTTTCTTAGAATAAATAGTTTAAATACATAAGATCAAATACAAGAAAGGAAAAAATAAGAAACCATGATATAGTAATGTATGTGCTTATTAATAGGTGTATTAAATAACAAGATCTATGACTGAGTAACTGTATCAAATCACATATCATGTTTGATATTATAGCATATCATCTCAAATACATGATATCTTAAGGCATCTATTACAGCTATAGTGTGATATGAAAAAAATCTGTAATTTCTTTTGGTGACAAAGTCACAAGCTGCTTAAACTACCATTGTTTATTACCTATAGCCATAGTAGAATGAATGGTAATTATAAGTAGAGATTGGTAGAAATAAAGGTATAGTTTTTCCCCATCCAAATTCACCACTGAGAACCTCTGTCCTAAGAACAAAAGGTGCTGTGGTCTGAGGGGCATGCTCTACCTTTTGGGGCTCCTATTACAAATTTTCAATCACTTTAAGACGTTCTATTCAAACACCCAGTAATTTTTTCTCAAACTTGGATGGCAAGAGGAATTTCTTCAGTGATACCTTTAATATCTTAAAGAACTCAGAGAAACACCATCTGCGGGAACAATCTGCAAGGATAAAAATGCTTTCTGTATGAATATGTTTATTATAGTTTGACCTCAAAAGGCAAAAAAAGAGGCCTCCATGGTGGCGCAGTGGGTTGAGCAATGCACTATGAAGCAAACCGCAGCCACTGCAGCACGAGTTCGATCCCTGCTGCCGGCCAGGAGGGGACCCACATGGCGCAGCAGACCTCTCCTGCCTCGCCCGCTGCTCCCCTCAGCAGTGTACTTCTGTTATCTGCCTGTTCTGCTCCCCACTCTCTGTGGTGAATCCTCTCACCCCCCACGCCTCTGGCCTGTACCCCAGTGCTTGTATGCATAAATAAATAAATCTTTTTTAAAAAAGGGCAAAAAAAAAAAAAAAAAGACTGGCAACAACCTAAATAATCAATGGATAAAAAATGACTGGGTAAAAAAAAAATGACTGGGTAAATGAAAATACATCTACTTGTTTAAATAGCAGTTCATTCTTAGAATTATAATTATATGATATAAATATATCATGAAAAATATATGTCTAGTATATTAAATTAATAAATGACAAATTTGGGGGATGTTGTCATTATAAATTTGTGTGATATAGGGATGTGATGATTGTGAGGAGTAAAGTGAAAATGGGCTGTAAAAGATGGCAGAACGTAACTGATTTTTCCTTTATTATTTGTGCAGTATATAAAAATATTTTGAAGAAATTAATAGGTTGATATCACACTTATATTTTAAAAATATATTAAAAATGTCTGCTGAATGCTTGCGCTCAGGTGTTGTTTGGTGGTGGCAGGATGAACTATAGTCCTTGTTTTCAGACAGCTAGGAGAAAAACAGACCCCAGCATGGGGGATTCCACCACTTTGCCATAGGACCATCTTGCTAATAAATGCCACAATTCATCAGTAGCTCCTATAACTTTCATTCTGATCTTCCAGAATTCATTGGACGCTGGAGTTTGCGAAACAGAGAGCAACTCAGAAAAAGAAAAGCTGAAGCTCAAGAAAAGCAAACATCACAATGGCAATTTGGGTATGGTCTCGCTGCACGGGAGGCGCTGATGGTTCCTGAGCATGTGCTACGTGCCTTGCCAGCCTGAATGCGTCTACTCATACTTTATCTCGCCAACAATCCTGTAAATAGAAGCTGTTAGCACTGTTTTGCAAAAAAAGGAAATCAAGTTTCTTGGGGGTTAAATCTCTTTTCTAAAGTCTTAACAGCTAGTTAAGTGGTGGGAAGAGAATTTTATCTCCAGTCTCTCTTGGATAAAACAGCAGGCAATCAAATTGTATTGCAGAGGGGAGTGGGAAACACCAGTGGGGGAATCTCTGAGCCTGTTCTCCAAGCTTGCTAACAGTAAAATCCTTATTGAATGAGTATGACTAATTCTCCATGGGGTGAACCAAAACTTTGTCTATAAATGAGCGCTGGCAGAATTTGGGAGTTCCTACATCGCCAGAGTCACCTGTGTGTCATCTCAGGGAGGAAGTGTTACAGGGGACCCCAATGTGAAACAGGCTGCCTGACTGTGGGTCCTCGCCCGTGCACTTAAAATAAGACTCAACTGTAGGCACACACAGGAAGGTTGATAAAGGGTTTATTACAAAACAAGCGGTAATGAACAAAACAATAACTCAGGGAGAAAGAAAAGGAGATAAACTGTATCCTACCAGTTCCACTGAGCTGGAACCCCAATAGCATGCTGAATGCCAGTGAGAAACCAAGAGATCCCCCAAGGCCCACATGTCTGGTGATGTACAAAATCTTGATGCTTAACTCTACTCTGAGATCCCAATAACCCTTCCTTCGGTGGTGATGACACTATAGGGTTTGCAGTCCTTGCTGTCTTGGATCTCTTTGGCCTGGGGTGGGGCTGGAGTCCATGAAATCTGTTCATGGAGTTTGTTCAGGACATCCTCTCCCCCCAACAGAAGTACAAGAGGATGATTATTGTAGATTAGGCAACATCTGACTGCAACCATTTGGACGATGAACACAGAGGAACTGCTTGCTTGGAGAAGAAAGGGGGACACAAGAAGCTGAAAGCCCATCTACACCGGGGGTTCTATAACTAGGCACCGTTGAGACTTCGGACCGTGTGTGGGTGTGTGTGGGGTTGTCCTGTGCTCTGTAGATGTTTAGCAGCCTCTCTTTGCTTCCAGAAGTGCACTCTTCCTTCCCCACACCCAAGGCTGATACCAAAAATGTCTGCAGATGTTGTCAAATATTTGCCATCTCTTGGGGGGAGGGGACAAAATTGGCCTTCCCCCTTGAGAACTACTGATCGAAGCACTCATCTTAAGAAGAGCACCTACTGCTCATCGACTACACCACCAATTAGATCACATCTGATTGGTGAATAGCATAATGTCAGAATAATATGGAAGTTGTTCAGGACTTTTTGTATTTAAAAGGAACCAAAATAATGGGAAGAGAATTAGAACCTTCAGCAGGGAAGGTAACAGCCTTCACCTTGGCTGCAGACAGGATGCTTTTCAGCCTGCATCCAGGATTTGTTTCCCACAGGAGGACACCCCCAGCTTTGCACGATTCTCCACCTGTAGCAGGTTGCTGCAGCATTTCCTCCTGTGCCCAACTTACTGGCAGCCAGTTGGCTCAGAGAGCCACCCTTATCTGTACGATTTCAGCGGCTGCAAGCCTGCTTTTACACTGCTTTTACTACCCTGGGGCAGCCTCCAGTCCCTAAGTAGCCTGTCTGGACTGTCCAGGTGTTTTCCCCATTACCAACTATTGCGTCTGTTGGTGTTAAAAACTGCATAGGATTTGAGTTGTTCATCTCTATTTCTGCCCCCCTCCACACCCTGGCCCCAAACACTTGCTTTTTAGTGCATGATTTTGCAGAGGCTTTTCAGAAATGCACATCATGTTACAGCAGGACCTCTTGTGCTTGGGTCCTTTGGCAGGTGACTCTGTTAAATATCATGCAATTAGATCCCCTAACTCCACACTCACGGAAACAACCATCATTACTCGGTTTCTCAACTTGCTACAGAAAAAGAATGTATTCATTTGCCAGCTCAATAATTTCTGCTGCAAGGCTTTGCATTTCTCTCTTGTTTATGTAAAAACTGTTCGTAGGTTTGCAATCAGTCTTTCTGAGTTGGTTGATGAGCTCTGCTCCTGATAAATGGAGCTAATAACAAAGTGCTGATAGAACTGGGTTTCTGAGCTGGCGGGGCTAGGGCACCAAGGCTGAGTGGGTCACTGAAGCAGATGACACCCTGGTGAGCCTCTTGGTAGCCGTTAGGGCCCAGCACTGGTGAGACATCTCCATATTCAAGGACCATTCCTACAGCACACCATGCAGTGTGACCTTAGTAGTTCCGGAGAGAATCTGCAGGGTGTACTGATTAAAGCCGGAATGACTAGATTAGAAGATTGGTTCCTTTACTTCCTGGCCAAGATCTTGGGCAAGTTACTCAACCTCTCTTGTTTTGACACAGTTCAGTTTTGTCATGTACAAAATGGAAATAATAGTATCTACCTCATAAGTGGACATGAATATTATACAAGAAAATAGAAATTAGCTAAGACTATGGCACCTAGGAAACACACCCGTGTTTTCTATGTCACTGTAAGAGTACAATACTAATTTATATTTGGATAACTACATAACAAATTATTTAGGATTTAATGTCTAGAATAAAACAAGTGTTTCCTGAATAATCTACCTACACCATGTTTTAAAAGTTAGACAATAAAGGCTTTATAATTTATCTTGTTACCTTGGTTATTTGGAATTATATTTCAAAATGCTGTGATCCCAATTTTAGATGACCTTCTACATTATTTTGAATATTTATTTTAGATTGCCCTATAACAGATGAACCTTTTAAAATATTAACTTCAAACTAGTTTTGGCAATTTTTTAAATCTAATCAATAGGAGAATGAAGATGATGATCTAATGAACATTTTTCTTCCTTTTTATTTATTTTTAAACATCTTTATTTTTTTCATAGTATAGAATTTCCCCCTGAGGTGCAGTCATTATAGTTTTCCCACCACGAAATGCCTCCACCACCCTCCACGGCACTCCCCTCCTCTCCTGTTCTTTATGCTCCCCCTCCCTTCCTCTCCTGCCCTCCCATCCTGAGTGTTTCAGATCTACAGTCAGATTTCAAGGGTCAGTCTTACAGTTTGTCTTTGTCTGAGCCTCTGTTTGGTTTCTCTAGATTCCACATATAAGCGAAACCCTCGGCATTTATCTTTCCCCTTCTGACTCACTTTGCTTAGACTAATCCTTTCCAGACAGCTCTCTTGCCTGCTGGTGACTATGCAAGTGTCTCTCTTTTTCTTTCTCCTTTTCCTAATAAACCTTTTCTTTTTAAATGCAACAATAATAATAATGATCCTTTCCAGTTTGATCCGTATTGCTGTAAATGGCATGACCTCATCTTTCGATCACTGACCAGTATGCATTGTGTGCATCTACCACATAGTCTTGATCCACTCACCTGTGCAGGGGCACGTAGGTTGTTTCTGTAGCCTGGTATTGTACATTGTGCTGCTAGAAATAGAGGCGTGCAGGTTTCCTTTCAAATTAGTGTTTGTGTGCTTTTGGACAGATACAGAAGAATGGAATTGCTGGGTCATATGGTAAATCTATTTTTAGTCTTTTGAGGAATCTCCACACCAGCAGTGAAAGAGGGTTCCTCTTTTTCTACATCCTCGTCAGCACTTGTTTGTGTTTTGTTTTGTTTTGTTTTTTTTAAATCTGGGCCATCTCACAGGTATGATGTAGTATCTCAAGGCAATCTTTTTTTTTTTAAAGATTTATTGCATAAAATAAATTTTATGCATAAATAAATCTTTATTTATGCATACAAGCACTGGGGTACAGGCCAGAGGTGTGGGGGGTGGGTGAGAGAATCCACCAGACAGAGTGGGGAACAGCACAGGTAGATCAACTGAAATACACTGCTGAGGGCAGCAGCGGGCACAGCAGGAGAGGTCTGCCGCGCCATGTGGGTCCCCTCCCTGGCTGGCAGCAGGGATCGAACTCGTGCTGCAGTGGCTGCGGTCTGCTTCATAGTGCGGTGCTTAACCCACTGCGCCACCAGGGAGGCCCTCTCAAGGCAATCTTAAAAAAATTTTAAACTAGGGGAATTTTCGAACATAACACATTTTTTGAAGTGTCCAAGGAACTACAAGCACTGCAGAGGCATGCAAAACACTGGCTTTTCTCTCCAGAGACCATGTCATTTACTAAAAGAAATTAGGTTTCTTTAGAAATAACTGCAGTATGAAGCAGCGTCTTTTCCTTACCTTCAGTGTGATCTTCACAATAAATCCTACAGGAGTGCAAAACAAGGAGAACATTCAGCCCTGTGGCCTGTTAGAGAAGAATTCACAGAGCAGGTAGCATGGAAAAGAAATCAGTGGATTTAGAAAAAGTGATGAAATGCTTATTTATAGGACCTTTTTCTTTCCCCTGAGCCCATCTGTATTAGCCATCTGTATTTGGTTATATTTGTGGTACCTAACAATTTGTCATTGGCTGCAATTTCCTTGTGTGTCCTTTCATCTTCTAGACCTTTAATCTATTAATTTGGAGTATGTAAGACGTGGCCATTCATGTCTTCCCACAGGCTTCTTAGCGCCAGTAGCTGTTTTTGCAGCTTTTGGCCCAGCTTACAGTGCATCTCATTGATAGGTATTGCAGCTACTTAGCATTCTTTTCACAAGGCGCTGTGTGAGATAAGCAAGCTGCATATATCGTGGCTGCACAGACAGGGAGCTGTGCCCGGATTGCAGATCTAGGAGCTCAGTTGTATCAACTTATCTAGAGAATAGTGGGTGCTCTAGAGGGTAGTAAATAGAATTAATTCACACGGACTAAACCCAGACTCTTGGGTAAACCGGGATGCCAATCTGTTCATTTATAACATCAATTAAGGAGTCTACCTGGTGGCACAAGGGGCTAAACACTGCATTATGAAGCATCCGCAGCCACTGCAGTATGAGTTTGATCCCTGGCCAGGAAGGGGACCCACATGGCACAGCAGACCTCTCCTGTCTCGCCCACTGCTCCCCTCAGCAGTGGACTTCAGTCGATCTGCCTGTTCTGCTCCCACTCTGTCTCTGGTGAATCCTCTCACGGCCCGTACCTCTGGCCTGTACCCTAGTTCTTGTATGCATAAATCAATCTTTAAAAAAAACATCAATTAAGCAAATACCCACATGCACACACTCAGTACATTCACCAAGAAGGTCCCTTGTGAGCATGGTGTTGGAGACAAAAGGTCCCTGAGGGACATTTGCTCTCCTGACATTGAAAACATCTAGCACTTCTCCTTGGTTTTACAAACAAGGAGATTAAGGCCCAGAGAGACTGAATGATTTGCTTAAGGCCGTCAAGTCATGGGAGACCTGAGTTATTACCAAGCATTTATTTGAAACCTGTAGCCCCACTGTTGACACTAATTCTGATTTCTCCACAGAGAACAGAAAAAAAGCAAGCGGCAGAGAATAGGGGAAAAAAATGAAAGAGGCAGAAAGAGACAACAAAATACAGAACTGAAGGTGGAGTGTCAGTTACCAGCAGAAAAGGAAGTGACTGAGAACACACTGGCACCTACAGTAGAGAAAGAACCTGAGCCACCTAGGGGTGCCCCCGAAACTCTCCCTCCAGAACCCTCCCCACAAAATGGTGTAACAGAGAAATATTTTTCTGAAGTAGGTCAAGAGAGCATTACACAGCGGGAAAATTCTTTCGAGTTCCAAAAACTAGTGATACAGAATCATCCTTCTGAAGTATGCCAAGATATGACTGACACTGAAGACCTCTCTCCTAAGAGGTGCCAAGAAATAGCCATACGTCAAGACCATCCTTCCACAATGAGCCACAATATTGCTACCCCAGAAGATTTCCCTCCTAAGAGATGCCAAGAAACAGCCATACTTCGAGGCCATTCTACCACAGTGGGCCACGACACAGCTACCCCTGAAGATCTGTCTCCTAAGAGGTGCCAAGAAATAGCCATACTTCAAGATCATTGTATCACAATGGGCCACGATATGGCTACCCCTGAAGATCTCTCTCCTAAAAGGCTCCAAGAAACAGCTGTGCCCAAAGCCCTTTCTCCTAAAACATCTGGAGATGCAGCTGAACTGGGAGGATGCTCTCTTGAAGTATACTACAAAACAGATGTGCCTAAAGGCTATAGTCTTCAAACACAACAAAAAGGAGTTGAACTTGAAGAATATAATTCTGAACCAGGTCAAGGAATAGCTGAGACTGAAAGCTTCTTTCCTAACACACAACAAGAAATAGCTATGCCCAAAGACCTTTCAACTAAAACATGCCAAGAAACAGTTGAACCTGAATACTTTTCTCATAAAACATATAAATCCTCTCATAAAACAATACAAGAAACATCTGCTTCTGAAGATCCACCTGAAATATACCAAGAAACACCTGGGCCTAAAGAATGTCCGCCTAAAATATACCAAGAAACACCTGGAGCTGATGACTATGCACCCGAGCTAGACCAAGAAACACATGAACCTGAAGACCTTTCTACTAAAACATATGAAAACAATGTGCCCAAAGAATGCTTTCCAGAACCACACCAAGGAACAAGTGGGTCCCAAGGTGAGGACCCTAAAGCACGCCAGGAAGATGCTAAGGATGGCTATGCTTTTCCTTGTGGTAGGTGCTGTTTTATGGGGAAAAGTCAGTGACACCAGCATTTAATGGTGCTCCCCATTTACAGTTAGATTACAGTTATAGCACTCACAGCGTGGTGCTTTCTAGCCTCCTTTGACAGTCTTAGGTTATTTCAGTCTCTCAAGGGGTGTCTTTAATATCATTGACTAGTTTCATTAATATGTTCTTTCAACCAACCAAGCCTTGGCACATTTCCCAAGAATTAAAAGAAAATAATTAGAAATATATGTGTACAGTAGGAACTGGTACTTACTATCCATTCTGGCAAGCTTTAGCTACTGAAGGGAAATGAGCACAATGTAGAATGAATTATGTGCAAAATATTTTAAAGTACAATTAAATCTAGATTAACCAGAAAACTTCATGAATAAAGTCTCCCCCTCCAAAAAATAAAAAATTCATGGCAAATGAAAGTAAATTCATGGCACACAGTTCCAGGGAAGATGGCAAAGGTATGAAATGTGATTGTCATTAGTGACTCATTCATGTAGGACTTCTAGGTTTATCCAAAACCCTTTCTATTTCAAAGTTTGCTCCTGAAAAGCTTTCTCCCTAGCATGGAGATGTTTGAAAACATTGTGACTTTTCATTAATTCAGCTTGTCTGAAGGACATAACAGAACCTGGATCCTTTTTGGGCAATTAGACCGTCTAAGAACAGGGCTGAGTTTACCAGACCGTAATGATCCCCAGGGAATTGGTTTTCTAAAGAAATCCTTTTGGTTATTTATTCCCTCTTTCTCTGAAAAGATAAGTACCAGAACAATATGGGGTTAGTTAGGTTCCAAATAAACAGATTTTGAGGAAACATCTTTAATAAATTATAGCAAAAAAACAGACATAAGCAGCACTACTTCTGACAGGAGTTATGGCTGGAACAGCAGTGGCTTCATTCTAATCCCAGCAAGGTCAATATGGTCATGAATTAATGCTTAATTTGTCACTGTGTCTTACCAAACGAAAGTGCCAACTTTTTTGCTGATTATAAAATCTTTGTAATAATAAATTATAAATGTTCATTATAATAAATTAAAGGAATATGTAAGTCGATATAGAGTAATTGTCCCCTCTAATACCATCTCCTCTCTCTGATCTCTAACATCAAGGTTGTTTTCACAGATGAGATACTACACTGCATTCCATTTGATACCTGATTTCCCCTGCATACAACATATATCCTGGCCATCTTAACAGGCCTCTTTTGTGACAATTAGCAGTACTGAGTTTTATATACACTGATTTAGTCAACCAATCTCTATAATGATGAACACTTAGATTGCTGCTGAGTTTTGCCATTAAAACAATGTTCAATGAAGATTCTTGGAAGTAACATTTATTTAACATTTCTTGTGTGCTAGGCCCTGTATTAAATATTTTGTATGAATTATTTTAGAAATTGTTAAAAGCCTTACTGGAAAAATAATAATATTCTCATTCCTCAGTAAGGAAACTGAGGCATTGGAAGTTTAAGTTTGTTTGATTGTTTCCTTTGGATAAATCACTAGAAGTTGAGATGCTGGGCCAAAGGGTACCAGCATTTAAAGTCATTGGGTCAGACTAGTCTCCAAAAATATAGCAATTCATACAAACCAAGAGTTTATGTAAGTGCCTTTCCCCTATACCCTTATCAACAGTACATATAATCACATTTTAAAAATCTTTGCCTACCTGCTAGGTTTAAAAAAGATTGTTTTTGTTGTTCTTGTATAACTGCTACTAGAATTGAATGTATTCCAAACTGATAGCTTTAAAAAAATGAGTCAACCTAATTGTTTTGATTCCAACTCTTTTTGAGTTTAAAGCTACCAGGTATTTTTTCATGATTATTATGTATTTTTCTTTTCAAGAATCTACTGATGAGTATTATAGTCCCATTTAAAATTTCTGATACATATCCTTTTTCATTAAAAAATCTCTTTATGGTCACTAAATCTTTACCTACATGTCATTATAAATTTTTGTTCAAACCAGTTGTTTGTGGTTTAACTTTATAGTTGTTTTTTCATATAGAATTTTAATTTTCAGGTATTTAAACCAAAGTTAAATGTGTCAATAAATGGGTTCTGGTCTGTGAACTTCTTAGAAAGGGCTTATAATTCTATCATTATAAGAACATCTTGTTTTTACAATATTTATGACATTTTACTAGTTGAATCTTTAATTCGCTGTAATTTGTTTTTATACAAGGCATTCAGTAGGATTCTCCCCTTTTATTTTCCAATACCCTTTATTGAACCTACTTTTTATATTTTGTCTTTTAGAAATAAAAGAAAAATCCAAAGCAGAAGAACCAGACTTATCAGCGATTCCAAGTGTTCCCCAAGAGATTCATCCAGAAAATGATGTCTTTAGTTATGTTTTGTTTTAACAGTCCTTAACCATCATACTTGCCCAACAAAATACACATGTTAATATATGCTATGTGTGATGTTCTCAAAATATTATAGAAATCCCTACAGGATTCACTAACATTTTAACTTATTCCTTTTTCTACTTATAGACAACATCTCAAAGAAAACTAATTTTTTTAAGGCTCTACCATATAGGCAATATCCTGCTAATGTGTGTGTGTGTGTGTGTATGTTTAGGGGTGAGGCTAGTAGTGGGAAGAAACATAATAGAAGGGGGAGACTGAATTTATTTTTACCCTCAAAATGATTTCTTTGATGAATTTTTAATAGTTCACACTACTAAGTCTGAACACTGAAAATGTGGGGAAGTTTATACTTTTATTGTGAACTTTGTTTAATTAGTAATGTAACAACAACTTCAGTATTTTATTCAGGTTTTAGGCTTTTTTAGTTAATATTAACAATTATTATCTTTGGGATGCCTTCAAAGACATTCTAGTGTCATGAAGATAGTTTGTGTTTTTGAATTTTGATTTTCCATTTTTACTTTTAAAATATTGTATTTGTGAAACATGTACATTAAATCACTATTACCTTATATATCTTAATTGTGTGGATGGAATCATGGAAGAGGTTCTGGGAGGAGGGCTAGAAGACATATAACTTATGATCCTTACCCACCAGGTTCTTACTCTTGTCTTATGGGAAATAAAACAAAACAAATAATTCAAGAACATATTAAATACAATGCCATTGAAATAGTAGGTCCAAAACAGGGAATATTCACTTTTTGCTGGAGCAACCTGAAAAGATCACACATGAGCAGAGCCGTGAAAGCTGGAGAGGATCTGCCAAGGTGAGAAGAGCAGCAGCATTGTATGTGACACAGAAAAGGTTGAATTCAAGAGCCGGTCAAGAGGACTGCATGCAAACTACAGTAAATGCGGGGTTCATGCACAATAGCAGGCCCAGAGGCTAAAACTCTTGTGTTATCAGAGAGTACATAATTTTGCCTACCTAAGAAGTATCAGTGTTAGGTAATAGGAAGCTAAGTAAGACTTGAGTGGTGGTGTTAGACTTTTAGCAGATTTGTGGTCAGGAATAACTGAAAATGACAAGAGACTCCAACAGGAGTAGGAGCTTATCCTGCATGGAAAGATGTTGAAAAACATTCCTGGCATATTTGGGGAAGGGTATTTCCAGTTTCTCTTCTATTATTAGAGAGGACTCAAAGTAAAGATGACTTTTGCAAATAAAAGTTGGGTTCTGCAAGGGCACGATGGCACAAGCTGTCCATGTAGGCCTTGTGTGGAGAATGAGGCTTCGGTGAAGAACCAGACAGGATGGTCCTGTCTCAAGCATTCATGGCATCGTACAGTGCTTCCCACCCTTTGCGGTGTATCAGAACCACGGAAGGATTTCAATTGCAGCTGTCCAGACACCCCATGGAGATTCTGGTTCACCAGTCTAGGCCGATGTCCAGGCATAGAGATATTTAGTTCTTAAACTGTTTTTTGCTTTTATACTTTTGGAAGAATAATTTTATATTTATAGAAAAACTATAAAGATAATACGTAGTAACATGGATGAAACTAGAGAGTCTTATGTTAAGTGAAATAAATCAGAAAGACCAACACTAGTGACTTCACTCATCAGTGGAAAAAAAAACTAATAAAACAAAAACTCTTAGACTATAAGATCAAAATAGATACTAGAAGGGATAGGGATGGGTAAAAGGGACTAACTGTATGGTGAAGGATAGAAATTAGATTTTTAGTGATCAGCATAATGCGGTGTACACAGATGTTGATTAATAATGGTGTAAATCTGAAACTTACATAATGATATAAACCACTGTTACTTTGATAAATTAGAAAAAAGTACAGAAATTCCAATATACTTTGCATCCAATTTACCATAATGTTAATGTCTTACATGGTCTATTTGTCAGAAATAAGAAATTAAGATAACTACATTACCATTAACTAAACTACAGGTATCGTTGGAATTTCATTTGTTTTTCCACAAATGCCCTATTTTTGCTTTGGGATGCAATCCAGGATACAACTTTGTATTTAGGATATTTTAAAAGTTAGCCAGATTATTCTAACGTGCAACTCAGGTTGAGAACCACTGGTATAGTGGGAGGTTACATGCTATTTCCCTCCTATTTGTCACACCCTCTCCCACAAATACTAATTTTTCCCCCTAAGGATATATTCATTGTACAATAATTACATCCCCTCATATTACTTGTGACATTCTGAGGGCGGCATAGCCATTTGATAGTCCCTTATACCTGGATGGCACTTTGTAAGTTATAGTTTCACATGCACTTTTTTTTCCTGTTAACTCACATAAGAGTCTTTGAGATGGACTAGGCTGTGATTATCATTCCCACTCTACAGATAAGGGAATAACTTCAGAGAGACTGTGTACTGACCCACATGTAAACTCATTGGTTCTTTTCATGATGGTTCTCAATCTCTGAAAATCTTCTCTCAATTTCACTTGCCCAGTGTGGGTCAAGGCTAGAGAAAAAAAGTAAACAGAATCCTAAATTCTAAGCTTAGCATTAAAATGAATCTTAAAGGATTTGCATAGGTACAATCTGGCACAAAGGTGAAAGAAGTTGGGAAATAGATGGAATGAGGACTGTAGTACATCAGAGAAAGGAATAGCTTACTTTAGAATGCTTTTTGCTTACCCACTCACCTCCTTATATTCAAACTTTGCCTTCTCACTATTCTCATTCAAACATCAGTGTACATCTAAGCTGGTTTTCTTCTTGATGTCATGCCTTGAGGTCACAGAATTAACATTTTGCAAGACTCCACAAAGCCTTCTTATGTGCTGCCCTCCCCCTGGTAGGTACAATGGTTAGTCTTTTCAAAATCCATGAACCCTATGATATTAAATACAAAGTAATATATGAGACGTTTCCGAGTTTTAATTGATTTTCAAGGGGATTCTTCAACTAAATGAGAAATTAAGAATCACTATATAGAGAAGTGTTTCTCAAAGTGTAGGCTAATGATAACGTGTAGCAGAGAGGGTTGTCTTATAACTACATATAATCATTTAATTCTTGACAAGATAAAAAATACAAATCACATAATAAAAGTGCTACACATTTAAGTTCCTGTTATACATTAAGAGGAAATTTTACCTTTAAAAGAGGTAGCAATTTACTTCACCAGCGTCTCCAAATATGCATTTCAATACTTGTTACATGTAATAATGTATTTTTGTGTGATTATCATTAAATAATATCTAAGGCCAGGAGCATAAATACCATAAATACCTCTCTCACTTTCTGTACTAGTCAGTCCACAAATTAAAACTATCACTTTTCAGCAACACCACCATCTAGTGGCAAACGCAGCTATGACCGGCCCCAGTCTCTCAAATTTGTTTCTTCAGTTGCACAGAATTGTTCCTACTGGAAACAGTGATGATATGTTCTTCCTAATTGTAATGTGGAAAATTCAGATACATATATGAATTTGATCAATGTTAAAGTGTTTTGGAAAAAAGAAAACAACGAAATTTTCAAGTCTTTGGCTCCTCCTATAAGTTATTTTCCTCTGGAGATCTGTTTAGAAAGTTTTCAAGATTAAGTTTTTTAATCTGTAGGCTTTTATGCTATTGAACATTTTATATATAGCATGCAATCTCTCTCCCATTCCACACACTCCTCCCCACTCCAATCAACAGTATAAAAAAGCCCAGCAACAAAACTACGTATACAGAGAAATCTAATACAGATGAGCGACGTTACTGTGAGGAGAGTCTTCCAGTGTGGGAATGATTGGCACTCCATGGGATGAATTAGTGGTGTTTGTTGGTCTTCGACTTTTCAGAACTTCCCAGAAATAATGGCCACAATCCCCCATATGGTCTGTTGACTCTCCATTTCATTCACTTCAATTCCTGTGAGGTATGGAAGCACAAGAAAGTCCGCATTTCTTAGCCCCTTATCGGTGTGGGTCTCCCTATCCACTAGGCTTGGGGTGTTACCTGACAAAACTCCGTTTTTATTATGGAAAAATCATTCACCCAAGGATAATTTTCCCCCCAAATGTTAAGATTTTATTTACAAAGCTTCTTTGTTGTACAGAAAGTAAAAATGCTGTTACAACCTTGGTGTAACTGGTAGCCACAGATGGTTGACTCACCATCACAGCTATCCCCGCTACAGCAAGAGTCTTACACCAAAATCTCACAACGCTTACAATTTGTTGGGGTGAAGTCCCCAAGCTTGGTGGTGGGTTTCCAAGAGGGAGTAAGTGGAAGGCGGAATGTCACATTTGTATGTGTGGGTGTCCTGGGATTTGTATCACAGCTACTTTTTTTTTTTCCAAACAGCTACCAAATCCAAATGCGCAGTCCAAGGAGAATTTTTAATATTTAAATATTTAATAATAAATTAGATATTTTTATATTTAATAGTCTGACACTTTGTTACGTGGTGATTACATATACACACCGTTTGTCTTTAAAAATTAGTGCCATGCACGGGACATGTACGTAGCTTATTCTTGATATTTATATTAATTTTTATATTACTATGTAAGAGAGCAACGTCTTTGTGCGTAATCTTCATCAACGTGTCTCCTTCGCAAGCGCAGGTACGTGGAGTCGCTGACTGGTGGGTGAGCAACCGCAGTCAGGTTCAGGTGAAAGACAGGAACCATGGCAAGAATGTAGTGTCACCGCACTAACCCAAAACTCCAGGCGGCCCGGGGAATTGTCGCCACGAGCCCCACCCAGGGCGCCTGCGTCAGTCGCAGTGCCCGCGCCTCTCGGCCAGCGCCACTTCTGCGCAGGCGCCGGATATGGAGACCGGAAGGGGAAGGTTTGGCAAACTGCGTGGGCACCTTTGATTTGTAACCATGCGCGACTTGGAGGAGCACGGGCATCGCGGCACAACGACCCCGTGTGGGTGTGTGAAGCCAGCTCTAGAGAAAGGTAACTTCTAAAAGGCTGGCGGTTCCACTCTGAGAAGTGGCCTTGGTGCAGGCAGCCGACTTTATTGTAGAGGGACGTGAAATGTTAAACCTTGAACTGAAGTGCGTCATCCTCTTGCATATTGCGAAGGCACGGTCACGTGCTTCGGCAGCCACGTGACATGTCTGTACCGAGCGGGATGACGTCTTTTCTCGTGTTGTGTTGGTGATAGTGGCTGCAGTTGTCTGGTACGGTGGCTAGAACTGCCAAGTGCAGTTATAATAGCCTTTCTTTCAGGGAATTCTTGCTCCTGTGGGAGAGGTGGAATGTGTACAGCTAGTGTTAAGCCGATTAGGAATGAATAAATGCCAGGATAGGCATCCTGTGCCAGGAACTGAAGAGGGAGGAAGGAGTGAAGTTTCGGGAAGAAATAGTTTTAAGCCGAGCGGGGATAAGGCACATCGCAAGAGCTTGTGTTTAATTTCACATCTTTATTTAAAGAAGGGTATATTTTATTATTTATCTTTTATTTTTCAAATTGAAATTACATTGTACACCCACATCTATATATACCACATTATATTCACTACAAGTCCAGTTCAGTCTTCACCAGTTGATCTCTTTTACCTAAATTTCCTCTCCAGAATATATTAATTTTAGAATTTAGAGGAAGCAAGTGTAAGAAAACTTGTCCGCCATCACCCAAAGAAAACCACTGCTTAATGTCTTGGTATCTACCTTCCATATTTGTTTTGGACATACCTGGCAGAATATGAGTGGATATGTGACCCACTGTTTTATAACATTAAAAAGTAACCTTAATATTTATAATTACCATAATTTCCAAGGTAGGTATTATTATCCAAGTTTTATAGATGAGATGAGAAAACTGGGGTTCAGAGAGGTTGGCAAGTTTTGTCTAAGATCACACAGGTAGATCACTGGTCTTTTTCCCCTAAGACCAGTCCTAACTAACCCTTCCATGCTCCTTGGAGGAATCACTTCTCCCCCTTCCCATGTGGTTCTCGTGCTGGTCCTGTGCTGGCACACCTGTGCTTATCTTACGGTATACTTAAGGCAGCTTGATTTAATTGTTAATTTACTTGTGCTTCTCTTTCAATTTATTGGCCACCCCTAAGGACAATAACTGATTATTTATTTCTGTGTCTAGGTACTTATCTCTGTATCTAGATGCTTACCCAGTAGTAGATACTTAATGAAAGTTTGTTTTGTTTTTTGAGATATGAAGCAAGTGGGAGATCAGTATTTCTCTGGGTAGGTGTTCTCAGGCTTTCACTTCAAGTAGAGCATTCATATTTGGATATTATTAGTACTTATATTTCATAGCACTTAATCCAGGTAAAGGGGCACAGAGAAAAGTGTGTGTGTATGTGTGTATTCATTCCAGAAGGACTCAGACATATTAGAATGTGGTAAGTTTCCATTAAATAGAAATTAATATGTTGAGAGTTTCTCAGATGTTTGAGTGACATAATTAGAGAGACTCCTCCTTATTCTTTCAGTTCATTACTAGCCCAGTGTCATCTTATGTTCTTAATAGAGATGCACAAAGAGATTTTGACTGGGCCTCCCTGGTGGCGCAGTGGGTTAAGCAACACACTATGAAGCAAACTGCAGCCACTGCAACACGAGTTCGATCCCTGCTGCCGGCCAGGGAGGAGACCCATATGGCACACCAGACCTCTCCTGCTGTGCCCGCTGCTCCCCTCAGCAGTGTGCTTCTGTTGATCTGCCTGTTCTGCTCCCCGCTCTGTCTGTGGTGGATCCTCTCACACCCCCACACCTCTGGCCTGTACCCCCGTGCTTGTATGCATAAATAAATAAATCTTTAAAAAAAAAAGAGATTTGGACTAAGTCTAGTTACTACGTATGTTTATCATAGCATATTTGTAACCTGTGGAAAACAGGCATAGGCTGATCTGACGAAGCGGTAACTTACTTAATTATAAATTTATAGACCCCACCCCCCATTCAGATAATCAGGGGCAGAAGTCTTTGATCATTGCTGCAGCTGTGACCTTTCTCATTGTATTGAAGGCTATTGTGCGTTCTCTGCAACTGTTAACTCCATCATGATGAAACTTCTTATTCTGTATCTTTTCCCCAAACTCAGCACAATGTCTGGGAATTATAGACACTTGGAAAGTGTTTGTTAAACAAATGAAAAAGGACTTAAGAATCCCACCTGATTAATTTAGGGTTTTTAAAATATGTTTTTAAAAGATATATTAGCATACAAGACCTGGGGTATAGGTCGGAGGCGCAGGAAGTGAGAGGATTCACCACAGATAGAGTGGGGAGCAGAACAGGCAGACCTACTAAAATACACTGCTGAGGGGAACAGCGGGCAAGGCAGGAGAGGTCTGCTGTGCCATGTGGGTCTCCTCCCTGGCTGGCCATAGAACTAGCGCTGCTCTGCAGTGGATGCCTCAGAATGCGGCACTCAACCAGCTGCACCACCAGGGAGGCCCAGTTCTTTCATTTTAAATATAATAAACATATGTATTCCACAGGACCAGAGATGAGGATTTTTTTAATAGATTTTATTTATTTATGTATACAAGAGCTGGGGTACAGGCCAGAGTCATGGGAGGTGAGAGGATCCACCAGAGACAGAGTGGGGAGCAGAACAGGCAGACTGACTGAAACACACTGCTGAGGGGAGCAGCGGGCGAGGCAGGAGAGGTCTGCTACGCCATGTGGATCTCCTCCCTCGCTGGTAGCATGGACTGAACTCGTGCTGCAGTGACTGTGGTTTGCTTCACAGTGCGTTGCTTAACCCACTGCGCCGCCAGGGAGACCCAATGAGGATTTTTTAAAAAAGAATGTATTGTAAATGTACTCAGACGAAAAGTCATCAAAAACATATATAATATAGGTGACCTTTAGAATCATAATGTTGAAAGAAAGCAAATCTGAGATCACATACAGTTTGAGACTAGTTTTTATGGAACTCAAAAGACAAATGAAATATTGTTCAGGCATGTATCCATGTCATACAAACACGTTAAAAAAGGCAGTGAATGATAGACTGCACGAGACTCCTGTTTGTCCCAGAGTAGAGAGGATATCTCTCATATCCCCACATATGCTGGGAAAGGAGAGAAGTGACAAAATGGAACAGGCTGTTGGTAAAGCTCTGGTTCTCGGGATGGCTAGTGGTCACACGCTCTTTCATTATCAGACAGTCATGAGATGCTTACCAATGGGAATGCATTCTGAGAAATGTGTGTTCGGTGCTTTCATTGTTGTGTGGACATTATAGAATGTACTAGATGGCATAGTCAATACACGCCTAGGTAAGACAGAAGAACCACCACCGTACATGCAGCCCAGTGTCCATGGAAACATCATTATGCAGTGCTGGACTGTATGGTGCTTTATTGTGACTCGTGGATGTCATAGAGTATTTTATAGATATCAAAAAATACAGTTTTAATAGGTGTGAAGTAATGAGAAATGCTGTCAGGGACAGCTCCAGGCCTATGGTTTTACATGTGCTGGTAGTGTAGATTTAATGAAATACAGAAACAAATGATGATCTAGAGTTTCCTTTTATTGTCTCTGAAAAAAGTTAACAAACCTTTCATGATGTGAAGAAAAAGTTCTCTGTAAAGTCAGAATGCTAGTTGTGGTTACCTTGGTCTTTCTGCCTATACTGATACTACCTGACTCATCTTTTTTTCTTTTGAAAAGGTTACTGCCTTTTTTTAAAAAAGTGTTTTATGAATATTACAAAAATTTCAAGTAGTATAGAAATTACAAAGTCAAATATAAAAACAATCCAAAAATCTCTCCACCCATTTTAACTACAATTAACATTTTGGTGATTCTTTTGCCAGGTAGCTTTCTAGACATATATAGGTATGTATTTAGACAGGTAAATATAAAAACAAGTGTTCATAAATGGTATTATATGTAATCTTCTTTCACTTTCCAATTTATTCAGGTTAAACTTATATAATTCTTTTATACCAACATGAAATTTTTGAGTACCTACCCCCTTTTAGGCATTATATTTGACAATGAAAACACAGAAGTGAAAAATGCAGCAATATTCCTACCTACATGGAGCTTACATTCTAAAGGGACAGAGAGCTACTGGACCAGTCCAACCTGAAGTCTACCCTGCGTCTACATATTTTAAACGTATAATCCTATGTACTCTCTTTACTGCCTAAAGTTATTTTATTGTTTTGTTGCTTTCAGTTGAAAGCACCTTACGTTTAACCACTGTCTCCTTATCTTTCATTATATCTGCCTTGTTTTTCACACTTCAGCCAGTCAGATAGCTTGTTCCCCACATATGCTGCAATGTTTCTCATTTAGCTTTGTACACATTATTCTCTCTATCTGAAATACCACCTTAACTGTAACCCAAGTCACATAACATGGTCAGGGTAACATAGACTTCTCATTATGGTGATAGTAGGTTTTCTAAAAATGCCCTTTTTCTGGGGCCTCCCTGGTGGCGCAGTGGGTTAAGCAACGCACTGTGGAGCCAACCACAGCCTCTGCAGCACGAGTTCGATCCCTGCCGCCGGCCAGTTGAGGGGACACACATGGCGCAGCAGACCTCTCCTGCCTTGCCCGCTGCTCCCCTCAGCAGTGTGTTTCAGTCAGTCTGCCTGTTCTGCTCCCCACTCTGTCTCTGGTGGATCCTTTCACCTCCCATGACTCTGGCCTGTACCCCAGCTCTTGTGTACATAAATAAATAAATCTTTTTTAAAAAATGCCCTTTTTCTTAGACCTGCACTCAATACAGCATATAATCTAAAGGGATATAGGATGTGATGAGAATACTTAATATGTATTCATGAACATTGTAAGAATCATTTTATATTACATAAAATCTAGTTTCTAAAACTGTGAAATAGTGCATTAAAGAAGTTGTGTTATCCTACAGCTTTGCTTGACCTTTTGACTAATGATTTCTTACCTGGTTTTCTTCTGTAGGGAATCTTTTAACTGAGCCAATTGGCTACTTGGAATCCTGTTTCTCAGCCAAGAATGGTACTCCAAGGCAGCCATCCATTTGTAGCCATTCGCGGGCTTGTTTGAAAATTAGAAAGAGCATCTTTAATAATCCTGAACATTCCTTGATGGGCTTAGAACAATTTTCTCATGTTTGGTAAGTTGTTTTATAGTTAGTAGTGGTATCTGGGGCCAGAATTTGCCCCCGAGTAAAGTACCCAGTAAAGGTGATCTTAGAGTCTGCCATTTAGATCGCTCTTTGTCTATTGCATGTGATTCCTGTACTTTGTTTCTGCAGGTGATTGGACACTGTTAGGTAAGTGTTGGCTCCACTGAGGGACATGTTCCATTTGTAGTTGGTTTTAATTTGATGTACACCTTCTGTTGAGTTGAAATCTGTAGATAGACTTTCTCAGTTTTGCCTAAAGGTCATTATTATGCCTGTTAGACCAGGGATCAGCTAGCTATGGCATGGACCAACTCCCTCCACCACCTCTTTATAAGCAAGTTTATGGGAACATGCCCCTTTAGTTATGCATTGTCTGTGTCTGCCTGTGTTATAAGGATGGAGGTGAAAAATTACAGCAGACTGGTTGGCCTGCAAACCCGAAAATATTTACAGTTTGACCCTTTACATAAAAAGTTTGCAGCCTGCTCTAGAACCATGAAGAATTAAGTCTATTCTTACTAAAAGACCAAAGAGACCTTAGAAATCTGTAGACTTTACATGAATATTCACTGTGTTAGTGCTTATGTCTACTAGTGTTACTGTTACTTGGAATTCTCTCTCTATTCTCCTTACCCCATCATCAGCATTCTGAATTGGTATAATTTTACTGGTGAAAACCTTAAAATAAGTGTTTATTCCAAATGTATTTTTCATGTTATTTTGGTAGAGTAGGAAGAACATCGATGTTATGACCTAGTTTGTATGATACTGATTGGGTTATATAAAAATTTTTTTCAAAAAGATTTTATTTATGCATGCATGCAAGAACTGAGTTACGGGCCATAGGTGGGGAGTGAGAGGATTCACCAGAGATAGTGGGGAGCAGAACACGCAGATCAGCTGAAATTGTTTTTAAAAATGGATTATGTTTTTTTACTGAACAGTATATGTCATGATAGTACATAAAGAGTTACTTTTTTGCTTTACTGGCTGTTATTACAGAATACAGATGCACCATGATTTGACTAATTCCTTGTTAGTGGAGAGTTCCCTCACTTAAACTAGCATAATGAACAAGCCTCCTTAAACTCATTATTCTTGGGCCCTTGTGTATTTTTTTTTGAAGATTTATTTCTTTATACATACAAGAGTATGGGAGTATAGGCCAGAGTCATGGAGGTGAGAGGGTTCACCAGAGACAGAGTGGAGAGCAGAACAGGCAGATCAACTGAAATACACTGCTGAGGGGAGCCGCAGGTGAGACAGGAGAGGTCTGCTGTACTATATGGGTTCCCTCCCTGGCCAGGGGTCAACTCATACTGCTGTGCCACAGATGCTTCACAGTGCAGCATTCAACCCACCACGCCACCAGGGATTGGGCCCTTGTGTATTTTTATAAGGATATCAGAAGTGGGTAGAGGGGTATATATTTATAATTTTGGAGTATTGCCAGATTTATCTCTAAAAAGCTTACCCAGTTTATACTTCAAAGGTATATGAAAATGGCCTTTTCCCTGCACCTGTACTATCGCTATATGCTATCAAATTTTTTACCTGACAGGGGAAACACTATTTTTCAGTTTCTTTGTTTTTTTTTTAAAGATTTATTTATTTATGCATATAAGAGCTTGGGTACAGGCCGGACAGAATGGGGAGCAGAACAGGCAGACTGACCGAAACACTCTGCCAAGGGCAGCAGCAGGTAAGGCAAGAGAGGTCTGCAGCGCCATGTGGGTCCCCTCCCCAGCCGGCGGCAGGGATCGAACTTGTGTTGCAGTGGCTGCGGTTTGCCTTATAGTGCATTGCTCAACCCGCTGTGCCACCAGGGAGGCCCCCAGTTTAATTTCTTAATTATCGATGAGGTTCAACATCTTTTCATGTGATTGTTAGCTATTTCGAATTCTTTTGTTGGGCCTCCCTGGTGGCACAGGGGTTAAATCTCAGCACTTTGAAGCTATAGGCAGCCACTGCAGCACGAGTTCAATTCCTGGTCAAGGAGGTGACCCACATGGTGCAGCAGACTTCTGTCTCACCTGCTGCTCCCCTTAGCAGTGTATTTCAGTCTGTCTACCTGTTCTGTTCTCCACTCTGTCTCTGATGAATCCTCTCACTCCCCACTTCACCTCTGATCTATACCCCCATCTCTAGTATGCATAAATAAATGAAATAAATCTTAAAAAATAAATAATTCTTTTGTGAATTGTCTTTTCATGGTCTTTGCTTAGTTTTCTATGTTAAATTGTCCTTTGCCTTATGATATATAGGAACTGTTTCTGTACCACAGCTATTTACCCATTGTCTTTTTGTATGTGTAGCAAATGTTTTCCCCGAGATGACATTTTGTAGCATATAAATTTAATGATGTAATAAATTCATATCTGTTCAAAAAGTCTGGTCAAATTATCTAACATTTTTGAGTTTCAGTTTCCTCATCCATAAAAGGAAGATAAATTATACTTCTTAGGGCTCTTAAGAAGATTAAATTAAGTGTATTTTAAAATGCTGGCATCTGGTTTCCCTGGTGGTATAAGGGGTTGAGTGCCACACTGTGAAGCTTCTGCAACCATTGCAGCTCAAGTTCCATCCCCGGCCAGGGAAGGGACCTACATGACACAGCAGACCTCTACTGCCTTGCCCACTGCTCTCCTCAGCAGTGTATTTCGGTCCATCTGCCTGTTCTGCTTCCCACTGTGTCTCTGGTGAATCCTCTCACCTCCCGCAACTCTGGCCTATACCCGAGCTCTTGTTTGCATAAATAAATAAATCTTTTTTAAAAAATACGAAGCATCATTTGCCTGGCACACAGCAGGCACTTAGTGAATATTGTTCCTTCAGGTGCTTTGCAAACATCTGTTAGGTTCCCGACATGTATTGGTCATTGTGTCACAGAGAGAAGACTCCCATCATTACATTTTAATACCACAAAAAAGCATTTTTTCCCATTAAATTTGTGGGAATTAAAATTTTTTTCCCTCTGAAAGCACGTCGGGCAACAGAAATCATTGTACAATAACTTGTGCTCTTTTTCTTACTTAGTGATCTGGTTTATTTTCAACAGGATTTTGTTTGTTTTTCACAAAAATGGTCATTTGAGCTGTAAGGCAAAAGTGCAGCCTCCTAGGCTGAATGGCGCTAAGACTGGAGTTTTTTCCACAAGGAGCCCTCATCGGCCCAATGCAATAGGACTGACCCTGGCCAAACTGGAAAGGGTGGAAGGTAACACGTTTCATTTCTACTTTTACCTTTTTTGCTTTACCCCAAAGAAGTCTTAGAGAATTAGCATAGTGTTTACCACTGACTGTTACTTGGACGGTACCAATGGCATTAGTCCCTGAGACCCACCGCACATTGCAGCCAATTAAATGATTGAGAGTGTTCACATCAAAACACTTTGAAATAAGCTCTTACAGGATGCTCAGTTTGTTTATGCATATATCAAAAGCTACTAAATAATTTAAAGATAACTCTTAAGATTTCATAATCATTATATTATAACCATATTTTCTCCAACTTGGAATGCAGTCAGTACAAAATGATTCCAGAATAGTTGGACACTCAAAATGTAACACATACACACATGAACACATACACATGTGTGCACAGGTTAAAACTTAACACCCAGCAACCAGTTGAGCATCGTATGTGTAGACACGTAGAATGGGCTTGTCTTCTTTCTCCCTTGCAACCTTGAGGAAGTGAACATGCAGGGCAGCCATTGGCTGTTGATGTGTAGCAGAGGGTCTGAGATGAATAATACCATAGGACTGATCATCTGTTAGGCTGTGGAAGTACCTGTGTAGAATACTAGTGTTAACTATGTGTTCAAAAATAAGCTAGTAATTGAGCCAAATGTTTTTGGAAAGCAGCCCATTGGTGAATCTCTCTGACCTAATAAACATATTTGTTAGCCAGGCAGGAGGTGAAACAGTGTGACACTCGGCGTCAGCAGGCCACTACAGGCTCCTGCTTGCTTTTTTGTAAAGTGTGCAATGGAGAAGGACCTGCCCTCTCTGGGATTTCACAGGAATTTTTTGGAGGAGATGGAGACAAAAACCTTTCAAGAGTACTTTTTTGGCCATTGGATACTAAATTGACGGGAGCAATGATTTTGCTTGTTCTTTCCCAAAATTTGAATTCCCCTGATAGATTGTACTCAAGTGGGCTTTGGGTAGGTTTTCCAGGAAAAGAGTGACCTACTTGAGTTTTATGAATTTCTGGTGGCTGACCAACTTGGGTAACAGTATTGAAACCTTTTATGCTCGTTTGTGCAACCCGTACATATTTTTCTGAGCACTGACTATATGCCAAGCATTGTCCTGGGTGCTGGGGCAGAGTGGCAAACAGATTAGTTAAACCTCCCTGCCAGATCTTAATATTCTCCTGGGGGAGGGCACATCAGAAAGGTGAAAGGCAACAGTAGCACTGTAGACACTGAGGGTCACAGCAATGACAAGTGTCTTTTTGTTGCTTCATAGTCTACAGAGTGTACATGAGGTTATCTCACAGTGGCTGTGTGAGTTTTATGGCTGAGGGGACAGGGATTCTTTGATGTTAGATAACTTGTCTAACAGCATCCAGCTGGGCAGTTGTCTGACTCCACACTCCATGAACACTTACCTATGCTCCAGTGCCAGGTGTAATCTACCACTTAAGAGTACACAGTCATCTTTGTAAAATTTCAGACTCATTCACAGGAAGCATGTTTTAGAAATCAGAGTCCTTTGTCATAGTTTCTTAAATGGAGAAGGAATTATTGATAAATGTGATCACATGCAGGTTTTTGATTCTTATTTGGCCATTTTCTCAATAGGAAGTTAGTAGACACCGTACCAGCTGTACCAGTAGATGCTGGTATTCCATAATGGTGATTACGTTCTGCTTAATTATTTAAGACTTACTGGAGTATTTGATTTCTCTCACTACATATTATCAGTTTAAGCAACACCCATTGATTATATATTTGAAACACTATTGTTTCTTTAGGAGTTTGGACACAGATGATCTGGGTTCTCTGCTGAGAGTCTCTCACCAGACTTGCAATGAAGGTGTCAGCTGGGATGAGTTCTTATGTGGAGGTTTGACTGTGGAAGAATTCGCTCTCAAGTTCACTTTGGATGTTAGCAAAATTCACTTCCTTGTATTTGTGGCACTGAGGGCCCCAGGTTCTTTCTGGTTGTGAGCTGGTGGTTGCCCCTCAGCTCCCTGAAGCCACCTGCAGTTTCTGAAGGCTGCCCATAGTTCCTTGCCACATGGCCTTTCCAGCGTGGCTGCTTTCTTCATCAAGCCCACAGGAGAGTGTCTCAAATGAGTCTGCCAGCAAGTACAGGGTCTTAGGTAACATATCACAGTCACTGGAGTGCTCTCAGGTCACACTTGAGAGGAAGGGATTGTGCAATGGCATGAACACCAGGAGGTGACACAGTGGAACCCACTGGTGCATAGAGAGAAGTTGTGACTCTGATGTACCAGGAGCAGAATTGTAAGCCCCAGTGCTGCAAAGGGGAGTTGGCACCTCCCAGTGCTGAGGACCTGCTCACTTTCTCTAGACTCTAAGCAGGTCGCTGACAGACCATGTGGAAGGGGCTGTGGCAGAGGTTAGTACACAGGTTCTCCCATGGAACCCATAGGAAAGATGACTTTTGTCTGGACTAGCCAGAAGGGCTTTGTAGATAAGGTGTTATGTGAGCACCTTGAAGAACAACTTTGAGTTTGACAGCTAAGGAAGAGGATGATTTTCCAGGTAAGAAGATATGTGTGTGGGGGCCTACCTGGTAACTCAGCAGGTTAAACAACACACTATGAAGCAAACCGCAGCCACTGCCGCACAAGTTCGATCCCTGCTGCCGGCTGGGGAAGGGACCCACATGGCATGGCAGACCTCTTTTGCCTCTCCCGCTGCTCCCCTCAGCAGTGTGTTTCACTCCATCTGCCTGTTCTGCTCCCCTCTCTGTCTCTGGTGAATCCTCTCATCTCCCGCGACTGTGGCCTGTGCCCTAGCTTTTGTATGCATAAATAAATATTTTTTTAAAAAAAGAATAAGATATGTGTGTGGTACCAGGAATTGTGAGTGAGCTGGTGAGGCATAAGCAGGCGGTGTTGGTTCTCAGACTGTTTGCACTGTTCTTTATTGTTAATTATGGCTAAGAGGATGTTTTTTCCCATCATAGGTGGCACTGTTTACCTTTCGGGAATCGACATGATTCATGGCACGCCTGTACTAGATATAAAGCCCTATATAGCTGATTACGACTCACCACAAAATTTGGTTGAGCCCCTAGGGGACTTTGACTTGCAGTATCGCCAGCATAAACCACACACTGTGTTCCGGCCTGATGGCGAGACTGACAACTGTGACCAGCAGCCACTGTCAGGGCGGGATGAAGCACAGTCACACAGTTGCCTGGAGGAGAATTTGAAATGTCCAGGTGAAGCCAGAACTTTAGGAGAAAATAGCCCAAAACATGAGGAGACAGCAAACCTGCAAAACCCACCTAAGCACAGGGAGGTGGGAGTAGATTTGGGCGTAGAGTCAAGAAGAGACCAGAGTCCCCTCACGGCGGGAGAGCGTGTCAGCCCACATCGCCTGGAGAAGAGCACCTCAGAGGAAGATGCAGACAAGAGACGCAGGAGCAGAAGAGAAGCTGCAGCCCCGCAAGGAAAGGATGTGGCGGAACAGAGCAGTTTTGTTGCAGCCCTGGGGTCTCCCCATTCTCCCAGCATGGCTGAGGCAGCTCAGAGCAGTGTGGTGCCTGCCTGGGTGCGAGAGGCCCCTGTGGCCCCCTTGGAAGTCCGGTTCACTCCTCACGCAGCAAGGGACCTGGGGCAGCTCAGTTCAGAAGGTGAACCGGGTTCTTTTCATTTCTGAATGAGATGAGCTTTGGCTAGGAGATGTACCCTGATTGTCTTTCCCAAGGGCGGTTCTGGAGTATTTGCAGTATGTCTGGTTGTAAAGAAACATAGGTGCCTACGTAATGTTTGGGTAACACCATCATCTTCCGGCTTTTATCAGCGCCTGTTTGGGTGGCAGTCCTGGGCACCAGGAAAGTTTGCTGAGGGTGGCTGCTGCCTCACGAGGGGTTGCTGATTTAGCGTGTCATGCCTGCCTGTGACAGTGGTTCTGGGAGCTTTCAGACAGCATGCAGACGTCAGCAGGTACTTGTCCTATGTTTTCATAGATTCAGCTTTTTCAGCTGTCTTGTATCTGACTAGATTCTCATCTTACCTATCTCAGGTGGCTGATAGCTCAGTCTCTAGCCCAGGTTCTAGAAACCCAGGAGAAAGAGGAAAGGAATCTCACCACAAGAATTGTCCCCTAAGTCCCAGCCTTAGAGACATGTAACTTACGGCCAGTCAAAGAGAGGCCACGGAGCTCTTACATAGAGCTGTTGGACACGTGGTTCCTAACACATGTTGTGCCTGGTTTGCGCAGCTCGCAGCAGATCCCACGCAGCAGTCTGGCATGAGGGAAGGAGCTGTTAAGAGGTGGGTATAGTGGTCCTAGTATGAAGTAGCCAGTTGCCAAGATGATGTCACATTTCACCTTGCACTGAGGGTTATCTCATTGTTTCCTAAGTCTTTATTTTAAACAAAGCATTTGATTTTTAAATTGTTTAACAGTTTTGCTTATGAAGATTATTCCATCACTGTATATAGTTCATGGCAGGAGAAAGGTCAGTTGTAAAAGGATTTTGTGGTGGAACAGAGCAGTTTTGTTGCAAGACACTATGTCTGCATTTGTCCTTGTCTTGGGATTATTGTCGAATGCTTCCTACTTTGAAAGTGTTATGATGTTCAAATGACAGTGCTGAGTGAGATTGTAATATAATCAGTGTGCCTTATTGATTAAGAAATGGCTAAAAATAGAAATTATGAAATATAACTATAAAACCAGGAAAGACTTACAACAGACAACAGAATTTAGAGCCAATATGAAATAAGAAATGACTTCAGAAAGTTCAGATTGTAGATAAGATGGAGGCCCTGCTCTGTAGGGGATTGGTGAGGAAGAGTTTTGGGCAAAGTGCTCTGGGCACACCAAGGGCAGGATTCCAATTTAGGTAGTAGGGAGGCAATGGGAAAGACTTCCCGGAGTCAGTCAGACCGGCGGTCCCTGAAGAGTATGACTTTGGAACGCTGCTGTTTTCAGGGGCCTTAGAGTGATCTTATGAGTCACATAATAAACAAGTCTTACACTGTGGAATTGGTCCTGGGTTTTTGACCAATATTGTACTTCATGGTTTGCCTTTCCAGCTTACTTACTGGACTTAGACCAGAGTGATTTTTGACTGTTTGCTAAAAGTGGGATCTGTTCTCAGAAGGAGAAAGACCCACTACTAACCCTGATGATGTTTTTGACAAAGAACAACATTCTTTTTTTAAAAAAAAAGATTTATTTTTATTCACCAAAGGATTCACCAGAGACAGAGTGGGGAGCAGAACAGACAGAGCTTCTGAAATACTGCTGAGGGGAACAGTGGGTGAGGCAGGAGAGGTCTGCTGCACCATGTGGGTCACCTCCCTGGCTGCAGATTGAACTCATGCTGCAGTGGCTGGCGATAGCTTGATAGTGCTGAGACTTACCCCTGTGCACTACCAGGGAAGCCCCTGCAGAAACAACATTATGTAAAGCACATGCCTTCCTGGAAGAACCTTGCCTTAAAGGCCTTTAGGATGTTTGTAGCTATTAAAAACCAAGTCACTGGGCCCGCCCTGGTGGCGCAGTAGGTTAAGCAATGCACTGTGAAGCAAACCACAGTCACTGCAGCACAAGTTCGATCCCTGGGAGGTGACCCACATGGCACCGCAGACCTCTTATGCCTTGCCCGCTGCTCCCCTCAGCAGTGTATTTCAGTCAAATCTGCCTGTTCTGTTTCTCACTTCTGGTGGATCCTCTCACCCCCGCACTTCTGACCTGTACCCCAGTTCTTGTATGAATAAAAAAATAAATCTTAAAAAAATACAACCAAGTCACAGTTTTTAAAGTTTTATACAGACAGTATTTTTAAAAATTAAAGTGCACTCACCATGCTATAAATGTCAGAATTTTTGCTACTAGCCAGGCAAAACATCTTACCTGCAGTCTTTTTACCCAGTGAAGGTATTGAACTTACTCAGCTTTATGTTTCACAGTTGTCCTGGGACACTCATAGTCCTGTTCTGGGGGAAGGTGGCTTAACTTCTCACTGAGCCTGACTCTCTGAGGCCCTGTTTCTTGCATAACTAGCGCTCTGGACTTGTGTGGGTTTGCACTTCAGGGCTTCTGAGAATGCTACTGTCACATATTTCCCTCACTGGGCCTTCATTCTGAGAAGAAAATGTCAAGAAATGGAATTAAATCATAGAAAAGTGACACTTAGATTTGTCAGAATTATAGGTCAGCTCTACTGGTTAGAAGACTAAGGAAGAACATTGCCTTGGTCTGTGTGTTGAGCAAATAAAATTTTGGGAGGGGGTGTGTGTGCAAACATTTACTCTAATGACAGTAACTACCACTTGAATGTGACTTTCTCTGTGATGACCGCGTAGATTTCCAAACGCTGCTCATGTCAGAGAACCAACCAAATCCATACTGAACTTCATGCTAGTGCAATTAGACCTGCATGACTTTGAGCAATCAGTTACGTTCTTCTCATTGCAGGTGTGGGTCGAGCTTCATTTAAATATTTTCAGTCAGCAGAGGAAGCCAGGGGTGCCATCGAGGCTGTGCTGTCAGCCGACCCTCGGTCTGTGTATCGCCGGAAGCTGTGCCAGGACCGCCTCTTCTATTTCACTGTAGATATGGCACACGTCACTTGCTGGTTTGGTGATGGCTTTGCAGAGGTTCTAAGGATCAAGCCGGCTTCTGAGCCTGTTCAGATGACTGACCCTGCAGAGTCCTTGGTGTCTTTGGGATCGTAAGGTGCCTCCATCTCATCTTTATGACAGTCTGGTTGACTCTGGGTGTGCTGTTGGATTTTCTGTACGAGTTTATGATGTGCCTTCTTTGCAGGAAGAAGCAACACTTCATGATCTCACTGCTGGGATGAATTTGGATTAACATATTTATTTGAAAAACATATTTTAATAAATTTAACTGAGAGATGAAATTTAGAGAAACTGCTGTATACCTTTTCACCGATTAATATTGAGGAATCCAAAAGTGATGCTGTGTCATTGGTTTCTGAAAAAAGCAGATTGTGCTTGGTACTTGATAAAAGCATTCCAGCAGAGGCGTTCAAACTGAGGGGATCTGCTCTGCAATTCACATTGGTTTTCCTACCTGGTAAGCCTAAATCAAACTGAGTTACGATCTTTTAGAAAATTAACAAATGAAAAACAACTGGTTGTGAGGATTTTTAGAGATTAAACCTCTGACCAAGAGACTTTGTCACGCACACATATACACATATATGTATATAAATATATTTGCTCCTGATTCCAAAGTAGAGATTCAGATTTCTTTGAATGTCTTTGTATCAGAATAGAAAATCACTCCCCCCTCAGCCCAAGAAAATACTTCCCAAGAAAATGATTTGATTACCGGTTTATTTCTTATTTACTCTATTTGCTAAGCACCTATTGCAAGTAGGGTTTGGTGCTGAATTGAGATGAACAAGATGCAATTTTTGTTGCAAGTCTAGCGAGGAAGTAAGACAAGCAAATTATTGTCTTACGGTGAGATTAAGTACAGTCATTAAGTCTACGCAGCTCCTGTGTAGTACCGCGTAGGAAGCAGTTGTAAGAATGTATTGCCTATAGGTGATTTTAATGATGAAATCCGAGATAACTGAAGATTTATGATCCACGTAACCAAATTAGACATCTGTCAACATGACACAGACTTTCCTAATCAGAAGTGTAAATCTTAATAGCTGATTGATCATGGTTTTGAAATGAGCCCTGCTGCCTGTGGCGACTTGCCCACCGCCATCTGTGGCTGATGGCACTGTGCTCTTGAAACAAACAGGGCTGTCTTTGAAGTTATTTAGAACCTCCTGGGGAACTAGCTTTTATTTGACTTAAAGAGCTTTTTATTTTGAGATAATTACAGATTCACAGGAAGTTACAAAAATAGCACAGAGTCACCATCTACCCTTCACCTCACTGCTTGCCCTGGTAACATCTTACATAACTGGAGGATAATGTTAAACCTGGGAGTTGACATGTGTATAATCTACCCCTTTAGTTTGATTTTGATGTTTTTTTAAAACAATTATTTTGAAACTGAGTCAGGACCTGAAGCAGAAAATGTTGATAATGTGGAAAAAGTAATTCTGGGGATGACAGCCTTCGAGCAAGGGGACTGGTTAACTGTTTGGGGCTTAATTACATAGTCTCAGGATTTTAGAACTAACATCGTAAATATAACCCAGTTCTTTGCCAGTTTACCAATCTCTTCACTATTCCCAGTGTTTGACCCTCTAATCCCTGCTTAAACCCCTCCAGGATGAGGCGTGGTCTTCCCCCCGCCCTATATGACTGTATGAACAGTGGGAACTATGATATTAGAGTTCTGAGAGGAGATCTGCGAACTCTCCCTACTAGGGGGGCACATGGCCTGAGGCTGAGTGCCCACCGTGTTAGCTTGTCAGATCCTCTGCTAGCTCCCACTTTCCTCAGTTTTCTCTCTACACTGAACCCCCCCCCCCATTTCTGCACATATTTCTCTTATCTCAAGCTTCTCCCCACACCAGTCTTTGTCTCCTGTGAGCTTTTGTCTCTAGGCATCTATTTCCAGTGTCCTATGCTAAGGAAATTTGGATCTCTAGTCATGAGCTTCCACCCTCAGAAAGAAAAGTAGTTTGAAACAAGTCATAGTCATATTCCCTTTCATCTTGCAAAATTTTTTTAAAGGACACAATTCTCATTAGCAGATCTGACACCCACCTTGACTATTAGCCTATGCTTTTTGCTGCCTGTAGGAGGAGCCCTTGATAGCTTACGGTTTTCACAAGTTGTGTGATAAATTCCAGGTGTTAAACTATTCAGGTTATTTTGGCTTTTGGCCCACCTGGTTTCCACAAGAAATTCTGATGCTTGTCAATCACAGATAGGAAGAGATTAGACAGATAAGTGCCATTGGTTAAATGCCTGAATCTTTGCTTGGTTTGTGTATAACCATGGGGAAGTTGTACATAAATAAGCATGTGTTGGAATATCCTGTTCTTATGTGTAATGTTTACACATATGTAGAAAATTTCTAGAATGACAAACACAAAATTTTTCTCTTGGAACTCCATGGGGAAGGGAACTTTTCACTTTATTTTCTTCACTATGTTGTGGAGATAAACACACATCTTTCAATACATGGAACATAAGGGGCGTAAAATGTCCTAACTTAGCAAGTATATAACTATATAGCCTCCTCCTTTCCCCAAAAAATAGTGATAAATATAGAGTCGTGTTTGCTTTTTCCTGGTGCATCCTATATGGATCCCAAAGCCAAAACCATACACACTGACTGTGGAGTTGAGCAGTAGGTTGGGGCAGGTAAACAGCTTAGCCTGGCAGCTTGTCCCTGACAGTGCACTGACGTTTTCTCTTCTTCCAGAGACAGGGTTCTGGGTTAGGCATTGTGCCTCCGGGCAGAAGGCTGGTGCCCGTGCCTGTGCCCGTGCCCATGCCCATGCCGGCAGAGGGTTGAGCTGCCGAGAGCGCTTCAGTCCAGTACTCACCAAACCTGTGCAGTTCGTCCTATCTGGACTCAGGGATGGGTCTGTGCTTGCAGGATCCACTCATTTGTCAGCTCCACCCACTGGCTCTGTGTCTTGCATTTACTGAGCTCACAGAACATGTGACTGGTGGGGACGGCTGTCTGTGGGTCCGCAGGGCTGGCCCTGGCCCACTGTCAGAATGAGCTCAGCCAACAAGAAAGCAGAGGCTTGGAGCTGGGCATGGGCTGTGCCCACTGGGCCAGGGGGGTATGCTGAGGTGGAGATGCGGCAGGCCTGGCGTAAGGGCAGGCTGGCAAGCAGAGCTAGTGTGGGGTGGAGGAGCGCTGTCAGCAGATTTGAGGGCTCACACTCCGGTTGGGGAGGCATTGAGGTTCAAGAGAATTGGCAGAGCAATGGCAGGACCAAATGTGGGGTTAGGCAGGTTATCTTAGGAACCTCAGCAGGGACCCCCTTGTATTAGAGCTGGAGATGTTTCTTCCTAAATTCTTTTCTTCGTACCCTGTCTGTGCCAAGATGAAAGGATACTTTGATGGGTGCTTTCAGTGTGGAAGGACTATATGAGTAAGGAGTGTTTGCAGATGACAAGGTATGGGGAAAACAAGAGACAAACACTGGGCTGATGAGTGAATGCACAAACTGTCCAGTGGGCCCTGAAGTGGGAAGACCGTGGTTGCACAGCTTGCCGCCCCTTCCTCCCAGGAGTCTCTGTACACCACACCAAAATCCTGGGTTAGCCTGCTACACCGTTAGTGCTCTCTAGCCAAGTGTCAGCTCACTGAACACATCACCAGACACGAAGGCAAGACCATCTTGCATCATCCAGCTCTGAGTTGGCTTAGATCACAAAAACTCAGCCAACACATGGATTTAAAAGATAAAAACTGTTTGCTGTTTTAAACCACTGATTTGGGGCAAAAGCTAGTGTCTGCATTTAGCTACCATACTCTTGAGAGAAGTAGTGGAAAGCTGGTCTTAATCAAACAGTAATGGTTAACATGAAAAAATCCTTAGGTGACTGAAGGGGTCTTTAGGGCAAGATGGATTATTATAGTGAAAGTCATGAAAGAGTAATAATAAATAATAGCTAACATTTATCAAACATTATGGCGTCCGGTGTGGAGCTGAAAGTTTTATGTAAATTGTCTCATTATAAGAAAAGATACATTATTATTTCTGTTGTATAGATGAGTTAAGTGGGGCAGAGGCACATGCAATTGCTTTATAAGACCCTAGCAGGACCACGTAGCTAGGCAGGGGAAAGATATAAATCCTGAGTCTATCAAGCTATGGGACTATTAAATATTCTTGAACACTAAGGTTTCTAGCCTAGGAGAATCTGCAAATTGCAAATCCATAAATGCAAACAGAAGATCTCATGATACTTCTTTTATTCCTCATGCCAGGGGTTTATTTTACATTCCCTTGCTTATAGGTTTCTGCTCCTATGTTAACCGCAGCCTCACTGAGGCCCTGCAATCACAGACCACACTAGGAGGAGTGACATTTAGAGAAAGAGAAGAAACCCATCAACACCAGCTTTTCCAAAGAGTGAGTAGGTCTCATGTCACGCGAATGCCTTTCTGGCACATTAGGTCTCATATAAGCTAAAAAAGCTCTCCAAATTGGGAAACCAGGAGATTTGGTCACACGTGGTGAAGATAAGAGCAAAGCACTCTGATAAGAGGCTGAGTAAATGGTCCTTGGGGGAGGCTCGTGGGAGTCTAGACTCAGCACTCCAAGCCTTTAAACACAAGGTCGGTCACATGGTCAGTGACCGCTCAGAAGCATAAGTACAGAGTAGTGCTTAAGGCTTTATCCCATGTGATCCTCAGAAGCACTCAGTGAATATTGCAGGCCAGGTGTATCTCAAGGAGGAACCTGAGCCTTAGGAAAGTTGCAAAATCAGGACACAACAGGTCCCCACCAGATTAGGTCCACTGCATCTTACACCGCCACCTAGTGGGCAAGACTCTGGCCAGCTCCATCATTCTTTCTCAGGTCTAGCAGGAAACCAGAGAAATGTCTCAGGTTCTGACTCCTTCCTGTGTCTCCCTGCTGAGAACTTGGTTTTCTGAAAAGGATGGGCTCTAGCAACCTGACATCCTCAGAGACTGTAAACCTGGGTCTCTAGTAAACACTGGACTGAACAGGTCGAATCTTGCCTACAGTACTCCTGTTTTGCTCCTCCTCTTCCCTTTGCATTGATGCTGAAAGAGGAAAAGATGAGGGGCTGAGAAAAGTTTCTGTTTGGATATCCTGTCTGGATAATCTTTCCACACCATGTTTATGGAACTCTGTGTCACTTTCTTTTTGTTCATGTAAAGTAGACCAAAAAAAATTTCTATTTTTGTCTTTTTAGACTTCAAAGAAGGTTTTCTGTGTGAGGCCCTCAGTTGAGTCCCTCCAGTTAGCAGACTTCTGAGGAAGGGGGTAGAATCTCTGGTAGGATTTGCTCCAGAAGGTAGAACTTGCATGAAGGCTCTAGTATTGGATTGGAAGCTTCCAGAAGCTCCACATTGCTGTTCAGATCAGCCCTAACACAGAGGAAGGGCTTGGCAAGACACATAGATGGGAGGGTGACTGGTGAACAAGTGCTGAAGTCTGTTCTTTTTTTACTTTTCTGAACTCTCAATAACCCAGTTCATGGTGTCTGAATTGCATGATAGGGATTTTCCTTGGAACCCCTTTACCACACTCACACAGAAGGTCCATGGGAACTGGGGAGAAGACCTGGGCTCTGCTTTAAAACCCCCCATCCCTGCCGCCACCAACCCTCTACCCACAAAGGCGATGCTCTCTTTCCTGAGAGGTCCCATCTTAGTCGTCGCTGGGATAACGTGACTGATTTTGAAAATGGGAAGAGGGGCAGGGTAGGGGGTAGAAGGGCTAGAACTCAATACTTTCTGGGGCCAGTCCTCAGCCTCAGTTTTTCAAGAGTGGTGGTGGGTGGTGGTGCAGGAGGACAGAATTACAATGTGAACTCACAGCCTCTCAGATATCCTGGCAGATCCCCTCAAGCCTCCAGCCCTTCTAATCCCTCCCCCTTCCTCCATCCCTGCGATTCTCCACTCTGTCCACGCCTCATGTTGAAGGTACGCCTTAGGCTATTTCCTATTTCTGCCATCTAGAGCCTAGATATTAACAGGGTCTTTCTTTGCCTCTTGGAAATCTCCCCTTGATAAATACACAGTCTGATAAACAGACTATGAAGGCATGAAGTTCTGCCAGAAATATGTGCTCACTTCCATAGATTTGCACTAGAGTCTTCAGCTCCAGCTTTCGCACAGAGTCTGTTTTTGCCTGGGGTCAGCACAAACCTGTAACTTCTCTGAGTCCCCTTCAGTATTCCCAGAAGAATCTGGGAATTAGTAAATACAAAAAAAGAATTAGTAAATACAGTTTTTCCTACAGATAGAGCAGCAGGAGTGAGGCAGAGAACTGTAGCAGACACTAGGGCAAACAAGACAGACATTCTCTCCGATCTATTCCTATTCTCCCAAGTCCCTTTTGCCCTGAGGGCCCTGCCCTGCTGGCCCCACTCTCCTCTCTCCCAGGCCCCTCCCCGTCCCAGCCTTAGGATTCTTTCCCCTATAATACAGAGCATTTCTCTGTTCCTGCACACCCCAGCTCACCCTGATTTGAGGAGTAGGAGAGACTTTTTCTTTAAGATACTCCAGCTTTTAAAGATGTGAAAGTGTATTTTGTTAAAGACATATAAACATAATTTTTCATCACAAGGAAAATATTGTGACTATGGTGATGGATGTTAACTGGTAACTATTTGGCAACATAAATACATCAGATGATTATTCTGTACACCTAAAGTGAATTAAATTTTATATGCCAACTATAAGTCAGTAAAAACGAAAAGATGTTGTACTTCATGTAACTATTCAATTTACTTTTTATAGCTTTATTGAGATAAAATTAGGTTTTTTAGATTTATTTATTTATGCATACAAGAGCTGGGGTGTAGGCCAGGTGTGGGTGTAGGGAGTAGGAGGATTCACCAGAGATAAGAGTGAGGAATAGTACAGGCAGGTTGATTGAAACACACTGCTGAGGGGAGCAGCAGACAAGACAGAAGAGGTCTGCTGAGCCATGTGGGTCCCCTCCCTGACCAGGATCTAACACCATATGGGTCAGCTCCCTGGCCGGGGATCCAATTCGTGCTGCAGTAGCTGCACATAGCTTCATAGTGCTGAGCCTTAACCCCTTGTGCCACCAGGGATGCCCTAAAATTAGTTTGAGTGGACAAATTGATGGAGTTTTAACATATATACATACAGAGAGAGAGCACCAATGAGACCATCACCACCACCACCATCATCAGCTATCATCAAGTTTTCTAATAAAGCAGTACATTCTGGTCAAGAAATCCAGCTGATAAATTATAATGCAGGTTCCCAGACAGAGACTGAGAAAGTGACCCTTCAGGGCTTGGGGCTGTGCACAGGCCATTGGGACTGACGGTCAGTGGGACCACTGTCCTTCCACCCCTTCCCACCTGTCCTTCCTTCTGGGGGCACATCACGATGCAGGTGTTTCTCAGTTGATAGATCACTGCATCCCAGAGAAGGGCACTCCATGCATCCTGGAAGGGTGTTGCGTCAGAGCTGGACCCCAGCAGTGCCTGCAGAAGGGCATATCGCATTCCCTGAGGATGGCTGCCGCCAGGTGCCATGCATCAGATGAAGCAGTGCATCCCATCACCCTGAGCTCACCCCCTTACCTTACTCATGGTGAGGTCAGTTCCCTGGTCAGGCTGTGCTCAGTGGGATTCCACACTGTGGATTGGCCAAGCCTATAACCTTGAGGGGTCAGAAGTAATAGGGTGAAGATAATGGACATCATACTGAGAAAATAGGCCCAGCTGAGTGGGAGAGAAAGGGAAGGGCAAGAATACTATGGCGTCAGGAAGCTGACCTTGCTCTGTCACCTTGGGTAGAAGTGGTCAACAGCTTGTTTGGTCATCTTGGTCGGAAGCACTCCACTTCCAAAGTCTGCAAATTCTTGAAAATTCCTAAGAATCCTCAGTTTGAGAGTTCCTCGTAAAACAAATGTCTTGTAGCCAGGAGACAGTGATGTATGTCTTTTCAGTTGGCAAACATACATCCCAGGACAAAGGCCTGGGAGTTTTACTTCTATGTCAATTATTATCAGTGACGGATAAGACCTTGGCGCAAGGGAAATTTTCCACTGATGGTGCTTTACAGAAACCAAATCTCTATATTTAAGTCATGCACATCTGCTTAGATGGATGTTTTGGAGATTTGTAAAAATAAAGCTAAAAAAATGTTTCAGTCATGCTTCTCTCTCGTGTGCTCCTCTCTTCCATCAATCTCCTTCAACATGAGAGCCATTACTTAATCATATCTTCCTTCTTCAGAGATCCACACAGAGTTGAGCAAATACTTAGAAGAAAAGTTGAACAGGGTGGCATGCTGCCCACCTTGCCTGCAGTGGGCTGGCTTCCAGCTAGCAGCCCCTCATTCTTCCCGCGTGTCCTGCCTGGTGGGTCTGTGCTGCAGCACGCACTGCTTCAGTCCTGAGACACTGGCCAGGTTCCAGGCCAGTACTCACTGCTTGACGAAGCCAGAGGAATGCCTGCAGCGGATGATCGCATTCCCATCCAGTGTGCAAATGTTAGTGAAATCACTGCAGCTTCCTGTGGGGAGTCAAATGCTTGTACTCAACCCCAGAGTGAAGATGCCGGAAGGCACCTTACCAGACAGATTTTCCAAAATGCAGAGTCCTTGCACCTTACTTCCCCAGAGTCATTGCACTGGAGCAGAGCTCTGTTTTTGCCTTTGGCTTCCAACACGAGGAGACTGCATTTGTAAGAAAAAGCTTTCTTATATCTGCATGTACTCACTCATGCTAGAAAGGGCCGCCATGGGAAGCTCGGAGGCCCCTGCCTGGGTGTTGGGTAACTGATTGGCAGAGATGTTGTGGGGGTGGGGGAGAGGACTCCCAGCCCTGAAAGGCTGTGAATCTTTGGTGCCCATTGTCCCCAGGACGCTGCCAGAGGTACGCAATTTCAGTGTATTTCACAATGCAGCTTCTGAGGTTAGTGATGCAAGTTCATTCAGGAGAAAACTGTAGCTGGTGAGCCAGACCCCTGGCTGCTGATGGGGCTCGAAGGGCCTGACTCATGCTTCACAGCCCCTGCCAGCATTTCAGAGGGAAGCGATGTTGTCTCTCCTCCTTCTTCCTCCTCTCATCCCCTAAAGGTAGGCAGCTGATCTCCAGCCTTCTCTTTTACTTCACACACACCTCCTGGGAAATGCCAACCACACCTTTAGATTCAGCCACTCTTTCTGTGATGATAATTGCTACTTGGTGTCTCCAACCCTGACCTCATCCTTAGCTGCAGACCCATGTGACCAACCGTTGACTGGCCATCTCCAGCCTATCATCCTATGTCGCAAACATGCCCTCAACCAAGATGTTTTCTCCTGCCTTTAAACCTGACACCAGTCAATCACTTCATTCAGAAACCTTTCTCTACCTCCGTCTTAGCCCACTCCTGTTTTGTATCCACGTCCTGTCTATACCACCCTGTAGTACCTCTTTTTATCAGCTCAGCTGCCACTGATTTCATTACCCTTCTCTTGGGCTTTTAAGTGCCTGCCCTTGTAATTGGTCCCTTTGTGCCCTCTCCCTCTTTTCTAAGTGCCGTACTCCATGCTACCAGAGTGACACCCTTCATTCTAGGTGGGACCATGCCACTCCCCCCAAACAAGCAGAAACGATACCAATTGCCATCAAGTATAGGATGCTACAACATCCATGCATTTCTGATGAATGTGTAAATGGACAAAACAGTTTTGGAAAACTAACACGTGTCTATTCAAGTAGATGAAAGAAACCTCACAATGCAGCAACCCCACCCCTAGATAAGACCCCAGTAGGAATATACATGCATGGAGGCAGTGAAACACATGCAGGGTTTATAGTTCCAAGCTGGACACCACATAATGCTCATTAATAATTGTGATGCATTAGTACAACAGGATATTAGCAATAAGAATTCTCTTCATTTATGGATGGCAATGTGGAGGTGTCTTGAAAACATTAATATTGGGTAGAAAACCCAAATGCAGTAGGATAGGGAATTGATTTATGGTTAAAGTCAGAATAGTGATTTCTCTTGTGATTTTGTGGCTCCTGAAAGGAGGCCAAAGGGGACTTCTGGGTTTTTAGTAATGACTTGTTTCTTTGTCTGGGTGCCTCTTATACAGATGTCATCTGTTTATGAAAATGTTCGCATTTTTCTATATGTGTGTTATACTTCAATGAAAAGTTTAAACTGTGCACACCAAAATAAAATTCCGTCCAGCTTCCTGGAACTCAGAGTGCAATCTTCTCAACCCCAACAACAACAAAAAATCAATGTTCTCCGTGCTATGCACCTCCTTCCCACCTGTAACTTGCGTGTGGTTCACACCAGGTCATTCCCCATTCTCCGTGCCATCCACACCAGGTCACTCCCCATTTTCCTTGCATGAATCTGTGCCCTTGCTTTTGCAGTTCCTTTGTTTTCTCTCTCTCTCTCTCTACCTCTGTGCTGAAAATGCCATCTCCTCCAGGAGGCCTCTCCTAATTTCTCAGGCTGATCTGATCTCCCCCACTATTGCATTTCCATGGTATGCTGCTGTTCCCTCTCTCTGTTCTTAGCTCTCTCTGCTTGCATGTGTTTCTTTGGCTAGAGGTAAACCTCTAGGTGGAAGGAACAGTGTCTCATTCATCTTTGTAAAACCTCCTGGGGCCAGTGCCGTGCCTGGTACAGCGCTTGAGCTAATGAATGTTTGACAAATGATTGAATGCGTGCTATGAGTTAAGCCTCGGTCCACATTGCCAGAAAGCCAAGACACCCAGCGTGCCTGCAGAAAAGCTTTTCCAAGAGCCAAGGCCCTTTGGAAGTAAACACATCCTACAGTCCTTTATTGGCTGCTGACAACCAAGCAATGTCAATGTGTTGTGCAGCATGGTGGGCGTGTCCAATTAGACTTGGTGAGACGGAGCAGCCCCACTAACATGAATAAGCCGTGCAAATATGTGGTTAATGACCATGTCGCTCCGTGTCGATTCTTAATCCCAGATAATTAACAGATAGATAATTGGTGGAAGAATGGGAGGTGCTGATGGATGTCCCATCACTTGGGTGAAGCTAATGATCCTTTATGGATTAAGACCCACCCTCTTTAAGTGTTGATGGCTCCTATTTGAAATGCTCCTTTTGAAAGGACCTAGATCCAAGAAGAGGTGTCAGGAACTCCAGAGTGGGGCGTTGGCATTGGCATCAGCTCTAATTCCCTGGACTGCTTCCATGGAAGGGTGGGTGGATGGGCCCCACGGCTGCCCGCCTAGTGCAGGCAGTTCAGAGTCGTGTACTACCCCTGACATGGGCAGTCCTGAGGCAGTCCTTTCTCCTCTCTTGGTTTTACCATTTGTCTAAGAGCAAAGGGCAGGAAAGTTGGGGTGGGCATGCTGATTCTTGAACCCATTATAGACAAGAGTTTCCCTAATCTGACTTCTTGGCTATATCAGAGGTGTGGTTAGCTCGCCTGGTGACAGGATGCAGTGGAGGGGACTTTCTGGGGATGGATGCCTCTATGTGAGATGGGAGCTGACAGTATTGTACATGACCTGAGGCGGGGGAAGCTAGCTCTCCCCCAAGATGGGTACATCTGGTTCCAGAGTGTTGAGTCATGACTGGGAAACAGTTGGCCAGCCAGAGACCTTGGGAGTGCACACAACTGTCTTTGTAATTGACACCCCCTCTGGAGGCAATGAACGTTCTATTCCTTGGGTTTGTGTAACCTGGTTCTACTAGTTCACCTGGAGGAGAACTTCTGATAAAAGAAATTTGTCACTGGAATCAGGACAAAATGACTGCCTATGCCAACAAAATCATTATACAGGGAGTTTAAAAGACCTAGAGCTTCTGAATCCAAACCATCCTCCAATATCTAGTCTATCTCCTGCTTGCTCATGCTCCCATGGGACAGTCCATCTGCAGTCCACCCTGGTCTAACTGTCCAGCAAAGCCCTCGTGAAATCCTTCCAGGAGACATGGTTCTTTGTTGCCTCCCAACGGTACTGTCTTAGGTGTTTGTCTCTCTAGGTTTGGAGCCCCTAGTGGATTCATTCCTTTATCCCTAAGTTCTTAGGAATCTATAACACCAGGGATTTTTAAACTCAGCACCATTAAGATTTGGTGTTAGACAATTCTTTGTCATAGGGAACTAGACTGTGCATTCTAGGACATTTCACAGTATCTCTGGGCTCTACCCACTTGATGCCAATAGCAAGCCTGCCCTCCCAACCTATTGTGATAATTAAAAATTTCTCAAAACATTATCAAATGTCCAGTAAGGGTTAAAACCACCCCCGGGGCCTCCCTGGTGGCGCAGTGGGTTAAACAACGCACTATGAAGCAAACCACAGCCACTGCAGCACGAGTTCGGTCCCTGCTGCCAGCCAGGGAGGTGACCCACATGGTGTGGCAGACCTCTCCTGCTGTGCCCGCTGCTCCCCTCAGCAGTGTGCTTCCATTGACCTGCCTGTTCTGCTCCCTGCTCTCTGTGGTGAATCCTCTCACCTCCCACGACTCTGGCCTGTACCCCAGCTCTTGTATGCATAAATAATAAATCTTTAAAAAAAAAATAAAACCACCCCTGGTGGAGAACCACTGTCCTAGGCTATGAGCATCTTGAGGACAGGGCAGTGCCTTATTCTTTTTGAAGCGCCACTATCTAATTTTTGTCTGGCATATCAGTGTTTGTCTGTATAGAACATTTACTTTATTACACACCTACTCTGTGCCAGAGAGAGTCTGATGTGTGACAGTGTTGACCTCTGCTCATTCATTCACAGGCCAGTACAAGTATTAGCTTGATATTTTCCTTTACATTGACTCACTTTCTCACGACAAATAAGGTAGATCACTTCATAATAAGATAACTTTAAACTTACTGCACTTAACCATAGTCTTTTTTTTTTTGGCTAGAATGGCTCTTTATTAGACAGATCTCTGAGATAAGCTGGGGTATTTAATCATGTTTACATATGAATGGCAGTCTTTGGAGTAGTGATTCATAAGGGGCAAGTCCCAGGAAAGGAAAGCAGATGGGCAAAGACAGCATCAATGGAGCAAAATCATAAAGTGTATAATATTGTTTATTGTACAGACAATAAGGTTAGTTAGAGACAGGAGGTTTCATGTCATCAACTCAAAAGATAGAGAAGCTTTCAAACAAAAATGCATAAGTGACCCCTTCTGTTCTTTTTAATTCTTCAGCCTAGCCATAGTTTTAAAGTATAGAGCAAGTGTTCATAGGACTAAGAGATTTTAACACATATACCATCACAGTGAACACATCTCTTTCAACAATAATAGATCAAGCAAACGAAATTATTAATGAAAATAGGGACTATCTGAACAGCTTAATTAGCCTAAGATCAATCATGGAATACAGTACCTAACAATAGAGGAAGCAGACACATTTCTAACAAGATTAATAGAAAACAATTAATAAAAAAGAAAGTCTTAAATATCATTTATGATGGAAAAATGGATGTAAAGATAAATACAGCACATCTTGCACATTTACACCAGAGGATATACACAGAATGGTCACAGCAATTTGTTCATAATAGTAGTAACTGGGGGGAGAAAAACCCCACAAGTGTCCCTTAACATAAGAATGCACAAATAAATTGTGGGGTGTTTGTTGCCATGAAATATATTTTGCATGAAATTTCTCCTATGTACTCAGTTTCTCCTAAGAGTAACATTTAAATGTTAAGCAAACAGTAAAATGATAATACAACAACAAAACCAGGAATGCAACATTTATATAGTCAAGATACAGAGCATTTCATGCACCAGGAGGATCCCTCCCAATGCCCTTTGATAACCACAACCATTGGACCCTCCCCACCTACATCAATCATCTGTTCGACTCTTGGCAACCATAAAACTGTTCTCCATTATTATACTTTTTTCCCTTTAAGATGGTATATAAGTGGAATCATATAGCATGTTAGTCTGTTTCGATAGGTTTATTTTCATTGAGCATAATTCTCTGGAAGTTCATCCAGGTCACTGTGTATATTAATAATTCATTCCTTTTTATTGCTGAGTGGTATTCCACGGTAACATAGATTGTTAACTATTCCCTCATTGAAAGACATCTGGGGCTGTTTCCAGTTTTTCTTTTGCTGTTGTGAACAAACTGTTAAAAATACTCATGTAAAGTGCCTTCTTAGCGCAGTAGGCAGTGTGTCAGTCTCATAAAAATACTCCTGTACAAGTTTAGTGTACACAAGTCTTTATTTCTCCAGGATAAAGACCCAAAAGGGCAATAGCTGAGTTATATGGTTGTTGCATGTTGAGCTTAATAAATAACTGCCAAGTTGTTTTCTGGAGTGACTGTATTGTTTCAGTTCCCACCGGTAATATATGAATGATCCAGTTTCTCTGACTCCTTGCCAGCATTTGGTGGTGTCACTGGTTTTTTTATTTTAGTCATTGTGATAGGTATGCAGTGATATCTCATTGTGGTTTTAATTTGCATTTCCCTCCTGGCTAATGATGTTAAACACCTTTCCATGTACTTACTTGCCATCTGTATATTCTCTTCAATGAGATCTCTCTTTTGCTTATTTTCTTGGATTGTTTCCTTTCTTATGGTGGAAGGTTATTTTTTGAGTTGTCTGTATATTCTAGATATAAGTCATTTGTCAAATATGTGGTTTCAAAGTATTTTCTCCCAGTGTTTAGTTTGTCTTTTCTTACTTTTAACAGCTTTCACAGACAAGTGTTTTAAAATTTATTTATTTATTAAATTGAAGTATTGCTGGCTTCCAATAGTCTTAATATTTAAAAAATTCTTTTTTAAAAAAAATTATTTATTTATGCATACAAGAGCTGGGGTACAGGCCAGAGTTGCGGGAGGTGAGAGGATTCGCCAGAGACAGAGTGGGGAGCAGAACTGAAACACACTGCCAAGGGCAGCAGCGGGCGAGGCAGGAGAGGTCTGCTACGCCATGTGGGTCCCCTCCCTGGCCGGCAGCAGGGATCGAAATCGTGGTGCAGTGGTTGTGGTTTGCTTCATAGTGCGTTGCTTAACCCGCTGCGCTACCAGGGAGGCCCAATATTTAAAAAATTCTATCTAGTCATTTTTTCTTTTATGGATTGTGCTTTTGGTGTCAAAACTTTTAGCCTAGCCTTATATCCCAAATATTTCCCCCATTTTAAAAAAGTTTTATAGTTTTGCATTTTATATTTGAGTCCATGATCCATTTTAATTTTTATATGAAATATGATACTTAAATTGAAGTTCATTTTTTTTTTGCCAGTGGATTTGTTGAAACCATTTGTTGAAAAGTTGTCTTCTCATTATTGAAATGTTTTTGCATCTTTGTAAAAATGTTGCTTATATTTGTGTGGGTGGTTTGTGTTTTCTATTCTTTTTCATTGCTCTATGTCTGTCTATCAGTACTATAATGTCTTAAATACTGTTGCATTTAAGAAGTCTTGAAATTGGGTAAATATTTCTTCTCACTTTGCAATGGACTGAATGTTTGTGTCCTCTCACAATTCTTCTGTTGAAATCCCAACCCTTGATGTGAGGGTATCAAGTAGGTAATTAGATCATGAGGTAATTAGATTGCTAGGGGGAAAGGTGGTCCTAAATGGATTATGGGTGTGTGGACTCCAACCCCCACTCCAGACCATCAGTGTTCCAGAACCACAAATTCGATAAGATGATT